>MU778463.1:138674-157650 GCA_026770625.1 Nicotiana glauca
CCCCCCCCCCCCCCCCGCAAATTGTTCGAATTTTTGATCAAAGGTTCAGGGTCCAGACCTCGTTGCATGAAGGTTATTCGAGTTGTAATTGGTTCGTCCCTCGATAATGCTATTTACTTGCTCTTATCAAGAGCAAGTGGATGACATTATTGGAGGCAAAAATCAATGGGTCGATGTCTATTCTTGAGTCTGTCTAAATAAGGTTAGCACTTCTTCACTTCTTTTAATCTCTCTTTCAGTTTCAATTCATTTTCTTCCTACCCCTCTTCCTTTGATTTGAAATTCATGTGATCTCAGATTCATGCGCTGATTCTAATTTTGAATTAATTTTTATACTTGTTTCTCCTGGTAATCAAACTGTTGAATCTCGATCTTTATGAATTTTTTGTGTTGATTAATTTAGATTTAGGTTTGTTTAAATTACTCGTTTAATGGTCCTATGAATGTTGTTAGCTTGATTCCTATTTTAATTTGTTTTCCATTAGATTTTCCGCATTGGCCATAGTTTGATCCGTTTGGGGCCCTAGTGTTTAATTAATCCTATTTGTCATATTTTAAGAGGTTTAAGGTTTAATTTTCGATCTAAAAACTATAGGGATCTCAAGGGAAAAAGGTAAAAGGTAAATACAGGGATAGTCGGGGGAATATAGGTATCCTAGGTTGGGGAATCTTTTCCTAACAGATTTGGAAGCTTCTAGGGTGGGATGCTAATTTTCTTTTAGGTTTTGGGTAGTATAACGTGGGTAGCAAGGCATAAAATAAAGGACTAACTAGCAAAAAGAAAACTGAAGAAAGGTCCAAAAGGAAAAAAACAAGAATCTGAAGTTGCCCTAGTAACTTACTTATAAATGCATTGTTACTTGAGGCTGAAGGAAGAATTCCAAGTACTGAAAATCCTTAAAATTCTAGGCGGCTAAAAATTCCTAAAAAAACACTATTCCATTAAAGTTTTTCTGAGATACTGAAGGTTTTTCATTGTTAAACCAATCTCTGAATATCCAGAATTTAAAAAATGAGTTGAATCTTGTATGATATTCAAGTATTTAGGTCAACTTTGGTTGGATTTTTGAGTGCTGGTTTTATTGACATTGTTGCTGGTTTGAGTTTGGGTTTAAGTTAGTCTTCTTCGATTCTTTTTGGGTTGATTTATGCTTGCTGACATTGTCCCTGCTACTGCTTCTTGCTACTCACTCAACCCCTATTTTTTCTTTCTTGTGAACTCCAGGTACACGTTCTGAGTCTGCCTTGACGTAGCTTTCAAATTGGAAATGAAATAAAAGCTATGCACGATTTCTCCTGTTGATATGTGTTCATTTGGTTCATTGTATTTCAATAGTTTTATAGATTAGCTAAACCTTCACACTGTAATTAACTATGGACTGTTGAAATATATTATGTCTTATTTGTTTATTTTAGTTCTAGTAGAGTGGATTAGTTATGAAAGTCATGTTAGTTTAAATGTAGAATTGAGTTTGGGATTTATCAAGTCTACCATTGTCCATTGTGTATAAATCTTCAAGTACCTCAAAGGTTTATTATCATGTTTCAAATGCTAGTTTGAGTTTTACGTGAACCTGAAAATAATTGCAGTTCCATGTTTTAGTGCTTAGTTCCTATAACTTAGTCTTGATGACATTCGATTGGAGTTCTGAAAAAAAATCCAATCGTTCATGCATTTTTCTTAGTTTTAAAGATGTATATCACTGTTATTTGTCCATTATTTGCATATTGAAAAATGAATTCTAAAAGAGTTGGCCTATGATCCGAATCAATGATAATCTATGTCAAAGGTCTTGAATTAGAGAACCAAGTCTTTAATCTCATGTCCATGTATCATACTGATTATGTTTGCATTACCGCCTGGGCTATTTGGACCTTAGGGACTGGGCCTAACATTGGCCCAGTTACATAATAACGAGCCCAAATATTATCATCCCATTGAATCAATTAATTTTTCTAAAGTTGTGAGCCTTTAGGGGCTCGATCTGGAGTCCCAGCTTCAGTTTGCCTCCAAATTGGGCTCGTCCTGAGGCCTAAACATTGGACAACTTTTACGAAAAAAGATGGATGTATTTTCTTTTTTCCTGGGCTGGTTTCGAGCCCAATGTACTGGAAGCCCTGGTTTATTATTGGATTTCATGGTTTTAAAATTGAAATATATGCATTGGGCCTTCCAAGTCAAATGGCAGAATCGAACTAAGGGTTTCTTCAATAATGGAGATCGTCCTTGTTTGAGTTTGGACTTGATCTTGCGGCCCCAATTTTCTTGAATACCTTGATGTTAGTTAATTCATAATGTTAATTAATTAAGTTTTTTTTAGAATAGAGACGAACCTTAATAGATAATAATAGTTCATCTTTAGGGCATCCTTTTAAAATGGAATCGAGGTGCACGCGCCAAATAATATCACAAATTGTGTGGCCCTCTTTAATTATATCTTTTAAAATCCTTAGAACTCGGGACATGCCATTTAGCAAATTTTCATGGCCTCCGCAAAGTTATCAGTGCATTAGTTACTTTAGGTCTGTCATTTAATAATTTTACCTTCTTAAACTCGGGTGTGCATTTCATGTGACCCAAATCCAAATCCTAAACGTTGAATAAAATGTGTTTTAGATTGCGGTTGCATTTCATGTGACGCAATCCAAAGGCACATTTTAAACTAAGTTCAATTTTCCTTAAAATTAATTAAAAGCGGTAAATAATTTAAAATTGTATTATAGGTTGAAACATGTACTAAAATCAGGTAATAAGCCAATTGTAATGGTTTAAGTGACCATGCTAGAACCACGGAATACGGGGGTGCCTAACACCTTCCCCCGGGTTAACAGAATTCCTTAGTTAGAATTTCTGGTTCGCAGACTTCACTTCGATAGTCGAAAATTTCCTCGATTTAGGATTCAAGACAAATCGGTGACTTGGGACACCAAATCCAAACCTATCCCAAGTGGCGGCTCTGATCATTAAATAATCCCATTTCGAATAATGTCACTTAAAGTGGAAAAACACCCTTATACACTAACCTCCGGGGGCGGGGTGTGAAAAAAGGAGGTGTGATTGCTCTGGCGACTCCGCTGGGGATACGAACGTAGAATTTCGGTTTAGGGTTCAAGAATTCGAGCTTAGAGTAGTTGTTATGATTGGCCTTATCTGTTATCTAATTTTCATACATGTTTCATACCAATGTGCTAAATGTTTTACCGCTTTGATATTTGTTGAATTGTATATATAAACTGCTACAAAACCCTTCCTCTCTCTGAGTCTTCTACATCATGGAGAAGGGTGCACTTCATGTGACTTCTCTTCTGTTTAGAGTCTTATCCCATTTTAGAACGAGGTTCGGACAAGTTGCTAAGCTGGCGGAGCTTCTGTATCCCCGGTACGTTGCACCCCCCCCCCCAGCTTGAGTTGTCCGCTCGGGTAAGTTAGGTCTAGCACAATAAACCCAGGTAATAAACCTATTATAACAAAGCCTTATGCAGGGTCCCTAGTTGGAACATTTTTTTGCATCACGTGCATTTGACTTAGAGGACTCAACACAGGGGTTGGGTCCGTGTAGGACAGGTGACCTGAAATAAAAAGACCATCCTGATACATCTTACTTGCTACTTGTGCATTTATTTGCTCGAATTTGCATGTTGACTCGCTTGTAAATAATGGGAGAGAGTTAAAAAGAGAATAGCTAAGTGAGGGTAATCATCTGTTTTGAAAAAAAAGGCGTAATGGCTTCCTGGCCACTTAAACTTGTAGGGCTTTTGAAAGCCGATACACGAACTTTGGATTTTCCCATTTGAACACTTAAACTTGATAAAATGAGTACTAATAAACACTTTTGACTGTTGACCATGCCTATGTGGAAGCACTGTAGCTGACATGGCTAAATGTGTGCAAATCATGCTGCCAAGGCGCGTGAATAATATAGTTTTTACTTAAAAAATTAGAATTAGAATAAAATATAAATAAAAAATAAAAAAGGACTTTTCCCCTACATTGTCCATTGGATGTGATTCTAAGTCATGTATTCATAAATTGCCTGAATTCATCTCTTAAAGAGCAGCAGCAATCTTCGAGCAACTTTCTCAAGATCGAGGTGGGAAGCTCTTGGAGGGAAGGATGCCGGGGATCTATTTGGAAATAGTTTCTCTACCCCAGGGTAGGGGTAAGTTCTGCGTACACACTACCCTCCCCAAACCCCACTAAGTGGGATTATACTGGGTTGTTGTTGTTGTACGTTGGCCATTGAATTCTTCCTTATCCCATTTCATTAATTACAGAAACCAATTGTATAATAGTGCTAACATTGTATTGTCTGGAGTATTCTCAAAAGCAAAAATACAACTCATTAAACTTTAGCAACTTTCTTTACCTAAAAATAAAGTCATTTCTTCATTTACTTCTCGGATGAGTTCGGGCCCCTCTTCTTCCCGAAATCAACAACTGCTGTGACGAATCTGAGGTTCTATTGCATCCTCTTGTGAGCACGGCCTTGAGGCTTCTTCTTCTTGTCCTATTTGGCAACTTTTGGAGTTTGCCCCCTCACTTTACCAGCACGAGCAAGTGATCCGTGAACTTTCCCCATGGTGATACTGAGTCGCCGTTCGCCGGAGAAGTTAGGAGCGTCTGGATCTTCTCGTACAGATTAATATTGGGTATGTTTCGGGAGTTTTTTTTTTCTTTTTTGTATTTAAAAATGGGACCCACAAATAACACGTGGCACACAATAAATAGTTTAGCATGATGTGCTGTACATGTCAGCGCAATTGATATACATACTCTGGTGGATGTGTTTATTAGTACTCATTTTATCAAGTTTGAGTGTTCAAATGGGAAAATCTAAAGTTCATGTATCGGCTTTCAAAAGCCCTACAAATTAGTGGTCAGGAAGTCATTACGCCAAAAAAACAATACCCAATTAGTCCTGAAACTCTGCCGGATTTTTGAAAATAAAAGAAAAGAAAGGTTTTTGTTTTCAAAAAATATTGGTTTTGTCAAATCTGCCTGAACTACGTAAGTTTGATTCCCACCGAATGTGGGATACGTAGGCAACTCTCATCGGGTCCAACTTCCCTTTTTTCAAAAATAGCCCAAAAAACAAAAAAAAAATTAATTTTGGTCACAAATAAGTCGGGTGATGCCATTCTTGCTTAAAATAAGCCGAATGTCCCCAAAAGGGCGCCGGAAGGCTATTTTTGCTAGAACAACCACCTTGGGTCATTTGCAATAGTTAGCGGGCACAGCCTTAAAATCTTCTTTTCCGAAGTGCTAAAAGGCTGCATTCGCAAAGCCAAGGTTTTGTTTTTGAAATGAAAATTTTGAGAAAAGAATGATGTTGCTTTTTCTTCTTTTAGGTTAAAATAAGTCTTTAAATCACCTTAATAAATATGCACGATGAGCACGAATAAAATTGAACCCTTTACAGTCCTTAAGGAGATCCCCTTAAAGCTCCATATGTGGTGGAATAATCTAGAAAAGGGCAGTAGAGAAACAGTGGTAAAAGTTCCGGGAGGCCTCATCGAACTATTGAACATCAAGCCAAGGTCGGACATAATTAAAGCTTTAATACCTTTTTGGGACCCCACTCGCAATGTGTTTCATTTCTCTAACTTTGAGCTCACACCTACATTGGAGGAAATTGCGAGTTATGCGGGCCTTAATGGAAATCTTAGAAGCCGATATCCATTGGCACCAAGACCGGTATATCCCCATAGGTTCCTGGACTTGCTGAGTATTAGTCGGGATGTTCAAGAAGGAAATCTATCGGAAGGGTATTGCACACTCCATTTCTTGTATCATCGATATGGAAACCTCTAAGGTTTTGAAAATCCAAACACTGGTCTAACCCATGCCGAAAACAAAGACAAATGGGAGGCAATGCGAGATTTAGCTTTCATGGTAGCATTCTTGGGAGTTGTGGTCTGTCCACGGAAAGATGGGAATATAGATATAGGTCTTGTGTGAATGATCGATGTTGCAATCAAGAAAGCCAACAACAATGTGGTCCCTTTGATTGTATCTGAAATATATCGAGCCTTAACTATCTGCCGGGAAGGGGGAAAGTTCTTCCAGGGTTGCAATTTGTTACTACAGTTATGGATGCAAGAACACCTCTGTCATCGGGTTGGGTACTTGAATTATGGTTTGACCGGGTTGAGCTGCATTGAAGAATTTGAAACCCGGGTAGCAGGTATTGAATTCCCTATGGGTACTGAAGCTTGGCTCGCACATCTAAGATCCTTGACTGCCAATAAGATCGTAGGCATTTGGATGGCTCCCTACCACCGAAGCAGTGTACATGTCAGCTGAAGTGTCTTATATCCTCTTGATGGGCATCCAGAGCATCCAACCCTTTTCTCCCTACAGGGTGTTGCGACAACTAGGAAGATTTCAAACTGTCCACAATGATGAAAATTTGAGTAAACATGTCATTGAACTGGGCCCAAAAGCCGCATTTCCAGAAGGGAAAATTCGCCAAGTATGGAATGAGTGTAGGTTTCTTGATTAGTGCGAGACCGAGCTAGAGGTGAGGTGGACCCAAAGTACATGGTTTGGTTTGGTAAAAGATTCCAGATTCCTGAAAGGCCCGCAAAGAGGCCACACGTCCAACAATTTACCGATGGGGCCCAGGTGCAGGGCGATTGGTTAACTTAGGAGAATGAGTACATGGCCAAAATAAGCCAATTGGAAAGGCAAGTCATGGAGCTTCAATTTGAAAATGGTGTTCAAGCAGCCGTAGATGAGGAAGAAAAAAAGAAACTGACCCAGGAAAATGAGGCCCTTAAAGCTCATATCAGAAAGATGAAAACAACTGCCAATAACCCAGAAAGAAGTCAGGCTGATGAAAGACTTATAAGTGGCCTAAAAAAGAAAGTCCTCGAATACCAAGAAGACCTGGAAAAGTCTGAAGATAATCTAGCAAAAATTCGGGCACAGTGGACAAAGAAAGCAGAAGAACAAGCATGATTTGTGCAGCAAATGAAGAGAAATTATGAAGGGACCATTACTAGCCTGAGAAGAAATGTGACTACTCTTGAGGATGAGGCAGGCCAACGGGCTAAAGATTTTAAGGCTGATAGGGAGCATTGTTATAAGCTGATGGCCCAAATGGAGAAAGACATACAGCAATTGCAAAATCAGCACTTTCATGTCTCCCAAGTGTTGGAGGCCTGAAACCAGCAGATAGGGTGGTTACTTCAGGAAAAAGGCCAAATTAGAGAAAGGATTAGGGCCATCGCTGACTATATCATCACGAAATGCCAAGCGTGTGAGGACATGACTCGTACCACCTTCTTTGCTGCAGTGATGACTTTTGTCCATCAAGTTATAGGTGATTTGGAGCGACTACAAGGGGTTCTCGCACATAGGTTCGCGGCGAGGCCGAATGATGTCCCGCGGGCCCCAGTAGTTGAAGCTTTAATGTATTCCTGATCTTTCAGGCATTGAGTCTGTATTTTGCATTATTTTGAGTTTGTTTGTAGTTTTTCTTTCCAAGAAAATGAGTACTTAACATCTTTTGTAATAGAAGTTCTATTAATGAAAATTAAAAATTCCCAAAAATTATTTCTTTACTTTTCGTATTTATTCTTATTGAACTACATAATGATCTGATTCACGCGGTATCATGATACGTAGGCAATCCTCATCGGATCCGGTCATATTTTGTAATTAGCTCCAACAAAAAAAAATGAAAAAAATAGAGAAAGAAAAATGAGAAAAATGAGAGAAAAGGGACAAAAGAAAGGAAAAGTAGAAAAAGGGAGTGGAAATCAAAAGAAGAAATTGGAAAAGAATAAGGAAAAGTTGGGATGACGCATGCAACTGTTGCAAAACATGTAGAAACCTATTTAACTATATAGGTGCATCACACCCCCATGTGCGATTACCTATCTGTTATTTGTTTCAAGCTAACCATTTGCTGTTGTCCTCTACTCCAGGTTTTGTAGAAACGATGGTTGGTTTTTCGTGGTAACCTGGCTTCACATCCATACTTTACTAGATCAAAGGGGAGTAACGGTATGTCTTCAGAAATGACCTTGCCAATGGTTCCCATCGCAGATGATAGCCCAATCTCGGGCATCCCGACCTCAAAATCTGCAACGGCTGAAGAGAACAGGATCTTACATCTCTGAGTCATGGAAATGTGGGATGCCTGGGCAAACGGAAGAGAGCCACCAAGTGCTATCCCAGGATTCCCCAAATTATTTCCTAGATCAGGGGGTACTTCTAATGTTCCAATCAACCATCCAAACACCCCACTAGGACAGGCCACCATGTCAGCTCATTTCGTGGGAACACCTTCTAAGGCTCGCCCCCAGGTGTTCATGTCCGGAGCAGCCTCCAATATCTTCACCGCTCCCCCATGCTAAGCCACAACATAGCCTACACTCCCTAGGCCAACTTTTGATCCTTCAACCTTTACATTTAAAACACCCACCTTCCAAATGGAGCCTCCCCAGCTCCCCACATATATTTATCCACAGCTACCTCAATTTGAGTTCTGTGCAGGACAGGAAAAGACTCCCAAAACTCCCAAACAGGAGGAAATTGCAAGGAGGATGAAAAGCTTGGAGCAGAGCCTCAATAACACACAGGGACCGGGTAGACATAAAAGTGTGTCTTATGTTGATCTATGCATGTTCCCTCACGTGCACTTGCCGCTGGGAATCAAAACTCCAAAGTTTGAAAAGTACGATGGTCATGGTGATCCTATTTCTCATCTTAAGAAATACTGCAATCAGTTGCGAGGAGCTGGAGGAAAACAAGAGTTACTCATGGCATATTTTGGGAAAGTCTTGTTGGTATTGCCTCCGAGTGGTATATAGATAAAGATATATCTTATTGGCACATCTAGGATGACCTCGCCAGAGACTTTGTCAGACAATTCCAGTACAATATAGGCATTGCTCCAAACATAAACTCATTGCAAACTTGAAAAAGAAGTCCTCGGAGTGCTTCCAGGTGTATGCAATCAAATGGAGTGAGCAAGCATCTAGAGTAAAGCCTCCGATGGACAAGGTCAAAATGGTCACAGTGTTTCTCCAAGCTCAGGAAGCTGATTACTTCCAGAATATGATGTCAGCTATGGGTAAACCGTTCGGGGAAGCTACTAAAATCCGTGAAATGGTGGAAAATGGATTGAAAACAGGCAAAATCCTAAGCCAATCCGCTATTAGAGCAACCTCCCAAGCCATTCAAGGCGGGTATAGAGGATTAGAAAAAGGAAAGAAGAAAGAAGAGACATCCATGGCAGCATCAGGTGTAAGAAGACACCGTGCTCCCATATCCGTGTTCCTAGAAAGAACCCCTCAGCATTATTACCCTCACCAGGACATAGCCTATGCTTCTCAGCCATATGCAGTCATGAATACTCAACCTTTTGTCCGACCTCAGCAACAAGCTAATAGGAACCAAGCTCCATTTCAAAGAAACCAGCCTCTTCGCCAAAATCACTATAACCCCTGTCCTCCACAAAACAACTTCCCTCCCCGTGAGCCACCCAGGAGGCAAACTTTTACACCAATCGATGAATCCTTTTCCAACCTATTTCCAAAGCTTGTCCAAATGGGTCTGCTACAGCCAGTACCTTCAAACAGGCAAAACCCAGAATCACCCTCCTACCAACAGGGCGCCCGATGCGCTTATCACTCAGGAGCTGAGGGCATGATACAGAAAATTGTTGGACCTTGAAAAGAGTTGTGGAGGATTTAATAGAATAGAGGAAGATAGTGTTAAGGTATGAGGATATCCCCAATGTGACCAACAACCCACTGTCATCCCACCACAATATGCCAGTAATCTGAATGATCTGTGAGGATAAAGAATATGACCTGACATTGAATGTATGCATGGCAATGATGGCTTTATCTTCGTTGAGGATAAAGAATATGACCATACAACACTAGATATGGACACATTCTACAACTTTCTTCTAGGAAGGCCATGGATCCACGCAGCAGGGGTTGTACCCTCCACTCTTCATCAAATGGTAAAATTTGAGCATGAGGATCAGGAAATCGTGGTCCATGGGGAGGACGAGCAATCAATATATTGAGACCCCTCAATCCCATACCTTGAAGTAAGAGAAGGAAGTGAACACATAGTTTATTAGGCCTTGAAGTTGTGGTGGCAGACCAGTATAAAGAAGGAAACCCTTGCCCCCAACCCTTTCTTTCCAATGCCTCAATCATGGTGGCTAAAGAAATGATCCGACAAGGCTTCAAACTAGGGAAGGGACTTGGGAAATCCCTGCAAGGAATAGCTGAACCGATTACCCTACCTTCTACTGAAAAGTTCTTCGGGATAGGTTTCCACCCTACCCCAGATGATATAAAGTGGGCAGACGAGAGCAAGAATGATGGATGGGTTCTACCTCAGCCACTGCCATATCTGTATGAGACCTTTGTCAATCCAAAGTAAAATGAAGAAGAGGATGATGAGGCCTTTACGGCCGAAGAGATTGAAGAAATATGTTTGGCAATGAGAAAGATACTATACGAACCCACATGGTTCAGCCAGGAGAGGGCTCAAGCATCACTGAGGTGCTGTATATAGAACCAAACGCCAAGCTACAGAATTAGAAGGCTACGCCATTCCCAATCAGGCAGGAGTCCCGGTAGACCTGTCCTGCCACTTTCTCTGCATCGCGAGTTATTCCAGGGTGTAACTCGGATGTTTTCTTTAGTTTCTTGTCTTTTAATTTCCAAAATTTAAACCCTGTTATCTTCAAATTCCAAGAAATGAAATCAATATTTCATCGTTTATCTTTCTTTATTCTTTCTGATTTTTGCTATTTTCTTTTTATTTCTTCTTTCAATTCTAATAATGCTGCTTTAAGTAATATGACATGCTTGCGAACTTCATGCCCTGATCCAAACATGTTGTCTCATCGTGAAATAATGAACCAAGAACCGGAATACGATAAAGAAGAGGCTTTTAGGGAAATAAATCAAGAATTGGAACAATTTAATAATAAACCTAAGACAAACTTAAATGATACCGAGCAGGTTAACTTGGGTAGTTCTGAAGAAATCAGGGAAACCAAGATAAGCATTCACACGGACAAGAAAACCTGGGATGCAATAATCCAACTCCTGTTTGAGTTTAAAGATGTGTTTGCTTGGTTGTATGATGACATGCCAGGGCTCAGTGTTG
Source organism: Nicotiana glauca (assembly GCA_026770625.1). Taxonomy (NCBI): domain Eukaryota; kingdom Viridiplantae; phylum Streptophyta; class Magnoliopsida; order Solanales; family Solanaceae; genus Nicotiana; species Nicotiana glauca. The sequence continues at coordinate 149,824 of MU778463.1, forward strand.
ATCTGGTGGTTCATAAGTTGCCAACTTACCCCGATTGCCCCTCGGCCCAACAAAAGCAAAGGAAATTTAAAACTGATATCAGTGACAAGATCAAAGAAGAAGTCACAAAATAGTTGAAAGCAGGGGTAATCCGAGTGGTCCGGTACACCACATGGCTAGCCAATATAGTCCCAGTTCCAAAGAAAGATGGAAGACCTAGGTGTGTGGAGATTATAGACATTTAAACAAGGCAAGTCCCAAAGACAACTTCCCTTTGCCCAACATCCACATCCTTGTTAATAACTACGCCAAGCATGAGATACAATCCTTCTGGATTGTTACGCAGGGTATTACCAGGTGTTGATAGATGAAGAAGACGCAGAGAAAATAGCCTTCACCACACCCTGGGGTACATACTGTTACCGAGTTATGTCGTTTGGTCTGAAGAATGCGGGGGCGACCTACATGAGGGCAATGACCACAATTTTCCATGATATGATGTATCAAGAGATAGAGGTGTATATGGACGATGTAATCATCAAGTCCAAAACCCGGGATGACCATGTCTGGGATTTGATGAAATTCTTCGAGCGATTACGCAAATATGATTTGAAGCTGAATCCATCCAAATGTGCGTTTGGAGTCCCATCCGGTTAACTTTTGGGCTTCATAGTTAGCCGGAGAGGTATCGAGTTAGATCCAACAAAAATAAAATCTATCCGGGATTTGCCTCCACCGAAAACCATGAAAGATGTGATGAGCTTGTTGGGCAGATTAAACTATATCAGCCGGCTAATTGCTCAATTGACATCCATCTGTGAGCCTATATTCAAATTGTTGAAAAAAGATGCAGCAATCAAGTGGACGGATGAATGTCAAGAAGCTTTTGATAAGATCAAGGAATATCTGTCAAATCTGCTAGTCTTGGTCCCACCAGAGCCAGGGAGGCCTCTTTTCTTGTACCTAACGGTCTTGGAAAATTCTTTTGGTTGTGTCTTCGGACAACATGATGTAATCGGGAAGAAAGAACAGGCGATCTACTACCAGAGCAAGAAGTTTACCAGCTATGAAGCTAAGTATACTCTGTTGGAGATGACCTGTTATGCCTTAACTTGGGTCACTCAGAAGTTGAGACATTATCTGAAAGCCTACACCACCTACCTCATAACCAGGTTGGTTCCTTTGAAATACATATTCCAGAAACTGATGCCCATGGGAAGATTAGCAAAGTGGTAGATCTTGCTCACTGAATTTGATATAGTCTATGTCACTCGCACCACAATGAAAGCTCAGGCGTTGGCAGATCATTTGGCTACTAACCTTTGAACACCTACTTTCCAGATTAAGAGGTAAAATCAATCGAGGCGATAACCGAGGATACTACTTCTTGGAAAATGTTCTTTGATGGGGCGGTAAATGCAAAAGGTATAGGAAGTGGGGCAATCTTGATCTCACCCACTGGTCAGCAATATCCGGCCACAGCTAGGCTTCTGTTTTTCTGCACAAATAACACTGCCGAGTATGTAGCCTGCATCATAGGTATGAACATGGCAATTAACCAGAACATCGAAGAGTTGTTGATTATGGGAGACTTAGATCTAATTATCCGGCAATCCTAGAGAGAATGGGAAACCCGAGATGTTAAACTTATTCCCTATCGGCAACATTTGGAAGATCTTATCAAGTGGTTCAAGTCAATAGAGTTCAGGTACATCCCTCGTTGTCAAAATGAACTAGCTGATGCACTTGCCACTCTGGCCTTGATGTTGCCCTACCCAGGCAATGCCCACATTTTTCCCTTAGAAATCCAAATCAGGGAAAGGCATGGGTACTGTAATACGGTTGAGGCAGAACCAAACACCCAGCCATGGTACCATGATATCAAAAGGTTTCTAAAAATGCAAGAATACCCCGAGCAAGCCATTGGAGACCAAAAGAGAACCATTAGACGGCATGCAAGTGATTTCTTCTTAAGTGGTGAGGTCTTGTACAAAAGGACCCCGGATCTCAACTTGTTAAGATATATTGACACCGAAGAGGCTGGAAGGATCATGCATGAAGTACATGTAAAAGTGTGCGGACCCCACATGAACGGGTATGTTTTAGCAAAGAAAATCCTTCGAGCGGACTATTATTGGATAACCATGGAAAAGGATTGCTTCAGCTTTGTCCGAAAGTGCCATCAGTGTCAGGTGCACGATGATTTGATTCATGCACCTCCAACAAAACTATATCCCATATCAGCGTCTTGGCCATTTGTCGCTTGGGGCATGGACGTCATAGGGCCGATCGAGCCGAAAGCCTCAAATGGGCACAGATTCATACTAGTTGCTATTGACTACTTCACGAAGTAGGTTGAAGCCATCACTCTCAAATCGGTCACCAAGCTGTGGTAGATTTTGTGCACTCCATTCTTATCTGCCGTTTTGGTATTCCCGCAACTTTCATCATAGATAATGCTGCAAACCTAAATAGTCACTTAATGGGAGAGATATGCGAACAGTTCAAAATAACGCATAGGAACTCTACTCCTTACCGGCCCAAAGCCAATGGTGCTGTCGAAGCAGCAAACAAGAACATTAAGAAGATTTTGAGAAAGATGATTCAAAGCTCCAGGCAATGGCATGAAATGTTTCCTTTTGCATTACTGGGATATCACACCACAGTGCGCACATCGGTAGGAGCAACCCCATACTTTTTGGTCTATGGAACTGAGGCCATAATACCTACGGAGGAGGAAATCCCTTCTCTCCAGATCATCGTTGAATCCGAGATTGAGGACAGTGAATGGTTTAAGACTCGTCTGGAACAGCTGACTTTAATTGATGAAAAGTGGATGGCTACAGTCTGCCACCGGCAGTTGTACCAACAAAGAATGACCTGTGCTTACAACAAGAAAGTGCGACCCAGGAATTTTGAAGTGGGACAACTAGTGTTAAGGCGCATTCTTCCTCATCACCCGGAAGCCAAAGGAAAATTTGCACCTAATTGGAAGGTCCATACATCATCAAAAAGATATTGCCGAGAGGAGCATTATATTTGGGCGATATTGAAGGAAATGATCCCGAAGTAGTTGTGGATGCAGGCGCAGTAAAAAGTTACTATGTCTAGGCTTTCTGCAGCAATGAATTTATTCAATTGGGATGACGAAGGCTTTCATTCTTGCTATCCAAATATTATCAATCTTTCGTAAACCCTTCGAGCCAGTTACTCTTCCTTGTTTATCCTCTTTGGAACCCGAAAGTACTATTGAAAAGAAGAAAAATGATGATGAAAAATGAAACAAAAATGATAAAAAATGATTGAAAAATGATGAAAAAAGAAGAAAGAAAAAGAAAACAAAACAGAAAAACAACAAAAAACAAAACTTTCTGAACTACGTCTGACTTGATTCCGAAAGGATATGTAAGCAGCCTCTCTCTGGGGTTCAGTCATACCAAAACAAAAATTCCAATTCCCCCAAAAAATAAATGAAACTGAGGCAGATGATATAATGGCTCGGCAATGAGCCCATCAGAATGGTTCCAAAGTTGTAATTCCATCCAGGTTCCTTTTACCCAAAACCTTGTCCAAGTCCTTCTGATCAATTGGCAAAGGCATTAGAATCGGAAAACACCATTGTTGGAATCTGATGCAATCAAACTGAGAGAAATAAAATGAGAGAGTCTTATCGGTGGAAACCTACGGGCACCATAAGGCGACAGTGAGTAGAGAAATTAAAAATGAGAGTCAGTTTAGTGAAAACTTGTAAAGAGCACTATCGAGCGATGGTGAGAAGAGAAATGAGAGAGCTCGATTGGCGAAACCCCGCAAAGGGCGCCGTCGGCCAAATGGAAGACATCTCTCATCACTGAAAGAGTCCTGGCAAGATTCCCTGATTTTGAAACACGGGTCAATGAGTTTATGAGAAGTTGGGAAAGTTTGTACTGGTCAGGCATCCAATCCAAGAAGCATGTCATGTCTATTTGAAGTCCGCATGCAACCCAAATAAGTCCTTCTTTTCTCCCCGAAAGGGATGCTTCTCCTTATATTCATTTTTTTGCCTTTTGTCTACTTTTTCTTTGAGTCCCTTTCAGTCTAATTCTGTTCCCGAAATTAATACAAAGAAAAGGTGGCAGGACTGGCTTTATAGGGCTCTCCCTAACAAGAGATAAAGAAAAGTACCCAGTCTCGGCGGGTGCATAAAGCCGATCCCGACTGGCCATGATGGCGGATGCTTTGAAATCAAAGTTATTGAAAGAGGAAAAGAAAGTCAAGGACAAAGGTCTTAAAGGCAGAATAGAGTAAAAGGGTCGAAGTCCCACACGGGCGAGTCGTCATGAAATCCCAAAAGTTGAGCCTTTCGGTTTGAGAGAGATTCATTTTCAAAACTAGCAAGTAGCAGAGGTTCTGAACAGAAGCTGGGCCGAAGTCAAGAAATTGAGACGATCAAGGCCACAAAACCAACCACCGTTTCAAACTAACAAATTGTTCTTTGTTTGAAAAGTTGAAACAGGTGTAATCCAAAGCAACCGTGCAAGAAGCAGGTGCAATCAAAAAAGAAACTGCGCAAGAGCTAGAAGGAGCCTCGCAACAATAATCAACCCAAAGGGAAGTTTCCTAAAAAATATTTCCTGCATCTTTACTCAAAAAAAAAAGAAGAAGAAGAAGAAGAAGAAGAAGAAAAATCCCAAATCATGGTAGCTTAGGGCAACAAATCTCTAGCTGCATCCTTTCTAACATAGGGTCTCATTCCCTAGTTGTCCCAGGCATAACCCGAGGACCCTTTTTCCCCCTGGCATAACCCAAGGAGCCTTTTTCCTTCCAATCCCGGTATAAACCGCAGATCTTTCTGGCATAACCCAAGGAGCCTTTTTTCTTTCTTTCTTATCCCGGCATAACTCGCAGATCTCCCTGGCATAACCCAAGGAGCCTTTGTTCTTTCTCATCCCGGCATAACCCACGGATCTCCCTGGCATATCCCAAGGAGCGTTTTTTCTTTCTTATCCCGGCATAACCCTTTTTCCCCCTGGCATAACCCAAGGAGCCTTTTTCCTTCCAATCCCGGCATAAACCGCAGATCTTTCTGGCATAACCCAAGGAGCCTTTTTTCTTTCTTTCTTATCCCGGCATAACTCGCGGATCTCCCTGGCATAACCCAAGGAGCCTTTGTTATTTCTCATCCCGGCATAACCCGCGGATCTCCCTGGCATATCCCAAGGAGTCTTTTTTCTTTCTTATCCCGGCATAACCCGTGGATCTCCCTGGCATAACTCAAGGAGCCTTTTTTATTTCTAATCCCGGTATAAACCATGGATCTCTCTGGCATAACCCAAGGAGCCTTTTTCTTTCTTATCCCGGCATAACCCGCGGATCTCCCTGGCATAACCCAAGGAGCCTTTTTCTTTCTTTGTTATCCCGACATAAGCCTCAGATCTCCCTAGCATAACCCAAAGAGCCTCTGTTCTTTCTTATCCCGGCATAACCCGCGGATCTCCCTGGCATAACCCTAGGAGCCTTCTTCCTTCCAATCCCGGCATAACTCGCGGATCTCCCTGGCATAACCCATGGAGCCTTTTTTCTTTCTTATCCCGACATAACCCGCGGACCTCCCTGGCATAACCCAGGGAGCCTTTTTTCTTTCATATCCCAGCATAACCTGCGGATCTCCAAGGCATAAACCAAGGAGCCCTTTTTCTTTCTTATCCCGGCATAACCCGCGGATCTCCCTGGCATAACCCAAGGAGCCTTTTTTCTTTCTTATCCCGGCATAACCCGCGGATCTCCCTGGCATAACCCAAGGAGCCTTTTTCTTCCTTATCCCGACATAACCTGTGGATCTCCCTGGCATAACCCAAGGAACCTTTTTTTTCTTTCCAATCCCAGCATAACCCGCGGATCTCCCTGGCATAACCCAAGGAGCCTTTTTTCTTTCCAATCCCGGCATAACCCGTGGATCTCCCCAGCATAATCCGAGGACCTTTTTCTCTTCCGGCATAACCCAGTCATTTTCCATCATAACCTGGTAATCCTCCCAACTTAAGGATTCATTCCCAATGATACACAATCTAGATTTTTATGAAAGAGTAGTTTAGATTTGTGTTGCAAATAACTCACGAAATTTTCCTGGTGAAAACTGGGGCAGAAAAATTTTGTTCGTTTGTTTGTTTTGGTGTCCTCACAGGTTTTACCTCAAGGCACAGGATCCGAGATGACCGAAAAAATGAATCTCAATACAGAATAAGGGAAAAGAAGAAAAGAACAAAAAGAAGTGAATTCAAAGTGTTTGAAACGGAGAAGGACGTGGACTGCTCAAAAGTTGATCGAAGTCACAAAGTTTCGCATGTCCCGCTTTGATCCAATGATGAAGAAAGAACCAGCACCTACAGCTTGTGAGTATCAAGATTCAGATTGGGGTCCACAGCAAAATCAGTTAAGACACAAGATCAAGCTTCAAGAGATTTATAGATAGGAATCTTGTAACTCGTAGTTGATAGGCATAGCTAGCTTAGCTTTGATTTTCCTTGTTGGTGTAATAAGGAGGTCAGCAAGCAGCAGCAGCAGCATCAGCAGTGAAATCATAGCTCCCGGTAGTCCCAGCTACCAAAACTTCCAGAACTACACTGACTTGATTCCTTTACAGCCAAGGATATGTAGGCAACCTCTGAAGCAAGGTTCGATCAGACTCTTTTCAAAAATGCTTCTCATGGAGTGCCAAGCGAGCAAAAATCCCTCATAATTGCTCATTTATCTTTGCCCGAAAACCCTTCGTGTCTCCGAGCAAATAGGGGCAGCTGTGAGCACGTGATTTTTGCCTCACATGATTTACTCCTACAGAATTCCTAAAATTAGGATTTTTCTTTAATTACTTGATTTTTCAGGAATTAATTGTATAATTTTTGTGACTATTTGCATTTCTTTGTGTGCATTTTTAATTTAACATAATTCATAAAAAAATACAAAAATACGCATTGCATTTGCATTTAGAATTTAATTTTATATTTTTAGATTAATTGGTAATTAGGATTTTATAAAAATACAAAAGTCACAAAAAATTTGATTTATTTTGCTTGGTTTAAATTCTAGCTTTGAGTTTTATTAGTTTCCTTTAAATTGGTATTTTAGTAATAGTTTTAATTATAGCTTAATTAGATAGGTTAAATTAATTTTTTAGGTTTAATTTTAGTTTTGTTTTAAATTTAAAAAAAGAAAAAAAAAAGAAAATCAAAAAAAATTGATTCTCTTATTTTTAAAGACCCAAATTTTGGGCCAATCTCTGTTTTAATGCTCCAACTCAATTAATTAAACCCAAAAACCCATTCAAAAATGCCCAAACCCGGCCCACATGTACACCCCAATCCGGTCCATTCCACCACACACCCTCCCCAGCCATTAAAACGACGTCATTCCAGTGAAAATCAATCCTAGCTGTCTAGGTTGATTGATCCATCGACCCTGAACTGAGGACCATTTAGTATATAAATGTCGGAAGCCCCTTACCCCCCCCCTCCCCAAATAGTCTCTCACACATACCCCTTTGGAGAATCCCTATCCGCCATCAATTCCCCCACCGTCTCCTCCGCCTGCCATCTACCGCCCGCCGAAAATCACCCACAGCGGCGGCTGGCGGCCAATCGTCACCAAAATTACACAATAGCTTCCTCTCTTCTTGGTCTTTCCAAATCTGTCCCCCTTTTCCCTCGATTCCCACCCAAACCTTTCAAATCTTGCACAGAAACTACAAACCCTAGCACTGCCACAGTTCCTCCGGTGGCGGCGCAGCCCCAATCAATCCCAAAATCACACCCTTGAACCCTTACCACCTCCTCTCCACTAATCTTGTTCAATTGCTCTCAAAAGCCCCCCCCC
>MU778463.1:159326-185767 GCA_026770625.1 Nicotiana glauca
CCCCCCCCCCCCCCCTCCAATTGTTCGAATTTTAGATCAAAGGTTCAGGGTCCAGACCTCATTGCATGAAGGTTATTCGAGTTGTAATTGGTTCGTCCCTCGATAATGCTATTTACTTACTCTTATCAAGAGCAAGTGGATGACATTATTAGAGGCGAAAATCAATGGGCCGATGTCTGTTCTTGAGTCTCTCCAAATAAGGTAAGCACTTCTTCACTTCTTTTAATCTTTCTTTCAGTTTCAATTCATTTTCTTCCTCCCCCTCTTCCTTTGATTTGAAATTCATGTGATCTGAGATTCATGCGCAGATTCTAATTTTGAATTAATTTCTTTACCTGTTTCTCCTGGTAATCAAATTGTTGAATCTCGATCTTTATGAATATTTTGTGTTGATTAATTTAGGTTTAGGTTTGTTTAAATTACTCGTTTAAGGGTCCTGTGAGTGTTGTTTGCTTGATTCTTGTTTTAATTTGTTTTCCATTTGATTTTCTGCGTTGGCCATAGTTTGATCCGTTTGGGGCCCTAGTTTTTAATTAATCCTGTTTGTCATATTTTAAGAGGTTTAGGGTTTAATTGTCGATCTAAAAACTAGAGGGATCTCAAGTCAAAAATGTAAAAGGTAAATACAGGGATAGTCAGGGGCAATATAGGTGTTCGAGGTTGGGGAATCTTTTCCTAACAGATTTGGAAGCTTCTAGGGTGGGATGTTAATTTCATTTCAGGTTTTGGGTAGTATAACTTGGGTAGCAAGGCATAAAATAAAGGACTAACTAGCAAAAAGAAAACTGAAGAAAGATCCAAAAAGAAAAAGAAAAAAAAAGAATCTGAAATTGCCCTAGTAACTTGCCTATAAAGGCATTGTTACTTGAGGCTGAAGGCAGAATTCCAAGTACTGAAAATCCTTAAAATTATAGGCGGCTAAAAACTTCTAAAAACACTATTCCATTAAAGTCTTTCTGAGATCCTGGAGGTTTTTCATTATTAAAATAATCTTTGAATATCCAGAAGTTAAAAAATGAGTTGAATCTTGTATGATATTCAAGTATTTGGGTCAGATTTGGTTGTATTTTTGAGTGTTGGTTTTATTGACACTATTGCTGGTTCGAGTTTGGATTTAAGTTGGTCTTCTTCGATTCTTTCTGGGTTGATTTTTGCTTGCTGAACACTGTCCCTGTTGCTGCTTCTTGCTACTCACTCATCCCCTGTTTTTTCTTACTTGTGAACTCTAGGTATATGTTTTGAGTCTGCCTTGATGTAGCTCTCAAATTGAAAATGAAATAAAAGTTATGCACGATTTCTCCTGTTGATATGTGTTCATTTGGTTCATTGTTTTTCAATAGTTTTATAGATTGGCTAAATCTTCACACTGTAATTAACTATGGACTGTTGAACTATATTATGTCTTATTTATTTATTTTAGTTCTAGTAGTGTGGATTAGTTTTGCAAGTCACGTTAGTTTAAATGTAGAATTGAGTTTGGGATTTATCAAGTCTAGCATTGTCCATTATGTATAAATCTTCAAGTACCTCAAAAGTTTATTATCATGTTTCAAATGTTAGTTTGAGTTTTACGTGAACCTGAAAAATAATTGCAAGATTACTGTGTGTGCCAGTATTAGCCTTATTTCTGTCGTTTAATAGATAGTTCCATGTTTTAGTGCTTAGTTCCTATAACTTAGTCTTGATGACATTCGATTAGAGTTCTGAAGAAAAAAAATCCAATCGTTCACGCATTTTTCTTAGTTCTAATGATGTATATCTCTGTTATTTGTCCATTATTTGCATATTGAAAAGTAAAGTCTAAAAGAGTTGGCCTATGATCCGAATCAATGATAATCTATGTCAAAGGTCTTGAATTAGATAACCAAGTCTTTAATCTCATGTCCATGTATCATACTGGTTGTGTTTGCATTACTGCCTAGGCTATTTGGACCCTAGGGACTGGGCCTAACATTGCCCCAGTTAGATAATAACGAGCCCAAATATTATTATCCCATTGAATCAATTAATTTTGCTAAAGTTGTGAGCCTGTAGGGACTTGATCCTAAGTCCCAGCTTCAGTTTGCCTCCGAATTGGGCTCGTCCTGAGGCCTAAACTTTGGACAGCTTTTACGAATAAAGCTGGATGTATTTTCCTTTTCCCTGGGCTGGTTTCGAGCCCACTATGCTGGAAGCCCTGGTTCATTATTGGATTTAATGATTTTAAAATTGAAATGTAGGCATTGGCCTTCCAAGTCAAATGGTAGACTCGAACTAAGGGTTTCATCAATAATGGAGATCGTCCTTGTTTGAGTTTGGTCTTGATCTTGGGGCCCAAAGTTTCTTGAATACCTTAATGTTAGTTAATTCATAATGTTAATTAATTAAGTTTTTTTTAGAATAAAGATGAACCTTAATAGATAATAATAGTTCATCTTTATGGCATCCTTTTAAAAATGGAATCGAGGTGCGCCGCGCCAAATAATATCATAAATTGTGTAGCCCTCTTTAATTATATCTTTTAAAATCCTTAGAACTCGGGACATGCCATTTAGCGAATTTTCATGGCCTCCCGCAAAGTTATCAGCAAGTTAGTTGCTTTAGGCGCGTCATTTAATAATTTTACCTTCTTAAACTCGGGTGTGCATTTCATGTGACCCAAATCCAAATCCTAAACGTTGAATTAAATGTGTTTTAGATTGCGGGTGCTTTTCATGTGACGCAATCCAAAGGCACGTTTTAAACGACGTTCAATTTTCCTTAAAATTAATTAAAAGTGGTAAATAATTTAAAATTGCATTATAGGTTGAAACATGTACTAAAATCAGATAATAGGCCAATTGTAATGGTTTAAGTGACCGTGCTAGAATCAGGGAATCCATGGGTGCCTAACACCTTCCCCCGGGTTAACAAATTCCTTAGTCAGAATTTCTGGTTTGCACACTTCACTTGAAAAGTCGAAAATTTCCTCGATTTGGGATTCAAGACAAACCGGTGACTTGGGACACCAAAACCAAACCTATCCCAAGTGGCGACTCTGATCATTAAATAATCCCATTTCGAATAATGTCACTTAAAGTGTGAAAACTCCCTTATACACTAACATCCGGGGGCGGTGTGTGAAAAAAGGAGGTGTGACACCAACTTACCATAATAGGTGCCGAAATGCTTCTGGGTCTTCCAAAACCGATCCGAACATACGTCCAAGTCCTAAATCATCATACAAATGTATTGGAACCTTCAAATCTTGATTTCTGAGGTTATTTACTCAAAAATCCAACCATAATCAATCCTTCCAACTTAAACTTCCGAAATAAGAATTTTCTTTCCAAATCAACTCCAAACTTCACGAATTTCAATTCTGACCATGTGCACAAGTCATAATACCTGAAATGAAGCTACTCATGGCCTCAAACCGTCAAACGACGTGCTAGGGCTCAAAACGACCAGTCGGGTTGTTATATTCTCTCCCACTTAAACATACATTCGTCCTCAAATATGCTAAGAATTGCTTTGGAGTTGTTGGAAATCACTGTTTAACAAATGTGTACCTGTTTGTGCTATCACTACTCAGTTGAGCACATTAGCTCGAGCCAATCTGAAGGTACTCCCTTTATTTAGGCAAATAAGCCTTAGAGCCCAATTCTAACATCCGGAATTCTTTACCAGGCATGTTTCCATCATACGAATACCATAACAATCACTACATGATGCAGTAATACATGATTGCATACCTTTTCTGAATTCACACCCTACACCACATAATTCACATGACCATAATAACATCCTCTGATAGCAATAGCTGAAATCCCACAATTCTTATGCCCACAACACACCTCAAGACGCATATAAGTCTTGTTTAAAATCTCGCGATACTGCTACAACATAAGAGATGTGTAGAAACTCATAACCACATGCTGAATCACAATTCATGGAGTCCCTCCTCCCGACGAGAACCATTACCTCATTCTGGACTAAATGTCGATATGTAATCTTTAATGTGCCTCATGTAAATCTGATCGCTCTGATCCCATGTCCAACAATCTCGTTTCACCTAGTATAAATTGCTCAGACAATAAGCTACCTCAAATACTACCAAAAGTTTCATATGATGCCACTATGAGCCAATAAGCCACAACTCGAATTCGATATATAAGGAAAACGAACTCTAGAAAGAACTACTCGACCTATGCAACTAATTAAAAAACTGAAGAAATGTTATGAACCTTACTCAGAAAATGAAAAACAAAACACAAAAGAATAGGTATGGGAAACTGTGCTCAACATCACACTGTTGCGGCGTGCAACCCGATCCAACCATATTACCTATGGTGGCGTGCCACCCGATCCAAACTACCTACCTGTGGAAGCGTGCCACCCGATCCACAAATAATAATCTATAAGTAAATACTCGCCGAGCTAAAACGATCATAACTATGAAATACCCAATAATTGACCACAAGTACGTCAAGTGCGTAATACCATCCCTAGGGAGACAAACAACGCCATACGCCATAAACTCAAACACAACTAAGGCGCGATAAATGACATGTATCTCGGGAGTCATCTTGCTCATATAACACCACAAACTACAAGGGATCTCAATACGAGTGCGAACAATCAAACCACCTCACAACTCACACGACACAATAGATTATTACCTAAAATAGCTGACGACAGAAGTAACATCCAAGGCCCGAGTACTTCTCCGTAAACAACAATAAGCTGAAATGAACACATCTTGCCTGAGATAGAGCCCACATTCATATTTAGATCCATCCACGGACCTCAAGCCGATTCTGACCGTACTGCATTGGGCTAATAACCTTCTAAGGATCCATAGTAACCCTTTTTTTCCCATGACACACAAGAACAACCATCAAATCCGGGACAAGGTTCCACAGTCCTCAACCAAATGAATCGAGGGCCCTTCAGGCATAATTTCTAAAATTAGTGATAGTACCACAATCTCCATACTTGGTCTCAATCTTTGATCGATTAAGTAACTACATGTCACACTTATACAATCTTCCCGTGGAATACGCTCCAACGACTTTCCGCACCAGGTAACAACTCTGCACACCCATACCAATGTTGTAAAGCGAATAAAAATCCGCAAATCTGTTACATCTCGCATTTTCGTATGTTAAAATTTCGTTTTCAAGTTAACCGACGTAGACTCGAGGATGAGATCATCTTGACATTAACGTACTTACGCAATTTATAACATGCGATAAGTAAGTATTATAAAAGGATAAGGGGATACACGGATTAAAGAAAACGAGTTTCGTTGATAGTGGTCAATTTGGAATAAAATACGGGTCAAGCGATAATACCCGATAAATATGAACTAGTATCATGCAAGGTACCATATAACTACGGTAGTATAATATATAAAGTATATATGAAGTATTTAAAAAGAATAAATAAAATTTTAAGTAATTCGGGATAATTTTTAAATTATGCGGTAATTGGTTAGTTGTCGAGTAACAAAACATCATCCAGCTAGCTAATAAGCGGGCAAAAATTTAATTAATTACCCAAGGGGGAACGTGGCAGCCCCTCCTTTTGTATAAGGTGAGTCATTAAATCATGCTTTACATGTGTCTAGATTTAAAATCCAAGTCTTACCAAGACTTTGGGGTAGGCTTTATCAAAATTAAGTGAGATAAACAATCTCATTTCCAAGACAAAGGTGTTACATTCTGTTCAAATGAGAAACAGAACCTTCAAATCAAATTTCAAAACCAACGTTAGGGACAAAAATCATTCAAGAACGGAATGGAATCGAAATTTGTCAAAAATTTCAAGACCAAGCAAAGTTCGTCTAATTTCAAAGAAATCCAGTGTAAATTTTGTAGAAGCAGATTTGCTGAGTAATTCCAGGAAAAGGACTTCCCTTCTTTCTTTTGGCATGGTTCAAAATTATACTGAAGAAACAAGCAAATGCATAATTTTTTTATAAATTACTCTATTCATAGAAATAGTAGGGATGTCTATATTCTTTATTTTCCATGAAAAATATTATTATTTTCTGCTCATGGGTCTCAGAATAATATGCAGTTGAAAAAATATATCCGAAAAGAATATTGAGATTATTACGTATTTTTATGCATTTCATACATGTGCATTGGCCCATGACCAGATGACGTTATATACGCGTATACATGTATATGGGAAAAGGTTACGGCGTTATATACACACCACCACCTGACCAGCTGATATATGATGATAATATTGCCCACAATGGCTAAAATATGATTCAATCGACGTTATATACGCGGATATACACATACATATATATATATGTATGTATATATGGGATATGGGATATATATGTGTGTGTGTGTATATATATATATATATATATATATATATATATATATATATATATATATATATGATATGGGAAAGGTTATAGTGTTATATATGCACCGTCACCTCATCAGTTGGTATACGATGATGATTTTGATATATGTATATATATATATATATATATATATATATATATATATACACACACATACATACATATATATATACACATACATACATATATATATATACATATGTATGTATGTGTATATATATATGTATGTATGTATATATATATATGTATGTATGTATATATGGGATATGGGATATGGGAAAGGTTATGGTGTTATATATGCACCGTCACCTCATCAGTTGGTATACGATGATGATTTTGCCCACAGTGGCCGATATTATATGATGGGACGCCCTCAGAGGCTAATGATGTTATGAAATATGTACCTATGCACGACATGACATTCATACGCATATGCATGATGCTAAAGTAATTTATGATTTACAAAGTGATTCAGACTTACAGGTTGAGTCATGTACTCTATAGTTCTTCCATGTCTCTTATGTACTTATTTATGTGCCTTACACACTCGGTACATTATTCGTATTAACGTCCCTTTTGCCTGGGGACGCTGCGTTTCATGCCCGCAGATCCCGATAGACAGGTCGAGAGCCCTCCAAGTAGGCTATCAGCTCAACGGAAGATGTTGGTGCGCTCCATTTGCTTCGGAGTTGCTTGGTTGGTTAAGTATGATTTAGACGTGTATTGTTTGGTATGGAGGGACTCTATCCCTACCTTTATGACATTTATGTACTCTTAGAGGCTTGTAGACATATGTCGTATACGTGAAAGATTGTAGGGCCTTGTCGGCCTATTTTGAGTTTATAAATGATTATGTTGGCCTATTAGGCCCGTATGTCACGCGTATATGATGATGTAATAAGAAAGATACATTACGCTGGTACTCGGTCGAGTAAGGTATCGGGTGCCCATCGTGGCCCATCGGTTTGGGTCGTGACAAAAGTGGTGTTAGAGCAGTTCTATTCTAGGGAGTCTACAAGCCGTGTATAGTAGAGTTTTGTTTATCGGTGTGTCTTGCACCACACTTATAAGCAGGAGGCTACAGGGCATTTAGGATTGTCACTCTTTCTTCTTACTCTAGATCGTGTGGTAGAGCTCACTTATAAGAATTCAAATTTTGAAACGCTATTTTATTCGTAATAAGACGATGCATGCATTCAAAAAGACGGTCGATAAGGGATATAGTTGTGGAAGTGTTGAGTTAGAGGAACTCGATTTTGCATCTTTCTTATGATGAGTAAATGTGAGGTCTTTGGTAGAACATATGTGTATTAAAAGGTGTAAGGTTCTTGATAAAGAGGTTTAAGGAAAAAAAATACTTATCCACTCTTACGGTAAAAAGGAATAACGGAATCAGAAGTTAGACACAAGTTTCAGCAAGTAAAAGAAGTAAGGTGAAGAAGGGTACGAGGTACCCAGTTAAGAAAGATTATCATTATTTATCATTCAGGAAGGGAGATATAAGTATTTTGAATTACCTTCAACAGTAGTAGATGTACGTACAATCGGTCACACATATCTCAATCATGCCCTATGGGAGCTAACGGATATGGTTTAAGAGAAGGATTGGATTGCAGGATCCGGCTGGGGTTAGAGTAACCCAAAATGATGGATGGATGGTTTGCGCAAATTTACATTTCGGAACGATATTAAAAAGGTGATAATAGATCTCCTTATGAGATACCTATATGGTGCACTCTAAAATAGTACAACTAGACATGAGTACTACAAAGATAGGCACTGGAAGCCTGAAAAGGATAAATATTATCTTAGTATGTCTCATGTCCCTAGTAGAGAGATAATGCTAGGCAACCCAAAGAGCCAGTAGATGGGGCAAAAGGAAGCTAAAAGCAAAAGAATATCTTGTTGAGGTTTTCAGAATAAAGTGATAGACAGAAATGTATGCAGGAAATAAGAAGAGAGCTAATGAAGCATTAAGAGCAAGAGGTGATACATGGATGACAACGGTAGGCCAAAAAGATGACAGTATTCCAGAGTCGATAGTCAAGTGAAGGAAAAGACGAGAAGTGACAGGCCTTATGGTAACAAAAGAATATAGGCCACAAAATCATATCCTCACTTCGAGAAACAAGTTCACAACGCTAACGTGATTCAGAAAAAAAAGTTAGACCCTAGAGTAATAGAAGTCAGCATAAACTACTGAAAAAGATAAACTAAACATGAATTAGGGACTGAGTGATTTAATGGTGGTTGGCATCATGAGAATATATTGCGTTCCGGCAATAATAGAATAGATCACAGAGGAAGATTCATGAGAAACTCAAAGAATGGTTATTCAAGAAGATGTTTCCCTAAAGCAAGCAATGTGAGCAGAGTTAAGCTTAAGGGATTGTATGTGCCAATTACACTAGGTATCACCCTTGTGAGTGAGGAATTTTATTATCCTTGGTATAGAAGTATTGCCGCAAGGCGAGTAACGGTCATCGATGATGAGAAAAGACGCCAAAAATGAAGAAGTAACACATCTATAGGTAGATACTTATGGCTTCAACTCTTAGTACTCCCCTAAAGGGGGGAAAATGGAGTGATGTGCTGTTAATTCAGAATTAAGTAGTTCCAGTAGCTACGAAATGGTAAAGGAAGAATGCAATAAAAATAAGAAAGGGATGAGATTGCACTATTCAAAGCCTACAGATAGGCTACGATCCTAGAACATTATGCAAACACGACATCAAGGAGAAGAAGTGAGGCGTTCCTGCCCGGAATGTTATGGATAAATAAGAAGTCAGTGTGACATGTAAGTTAAGACAAAGGAAATAACCCAAGAAAGATTATGTGGAATATTTATATGAGAATGGGCCAGCGAGTATTTAGCAGTTGATTAAGGAAGATCCTAGTTACAGTTAGATAGGATGTTACAGACAAATCAACAGATCGTGCAAGATAAACATAGAAAACCCAAATATAGTGAATTCAGCTTCGCGATAATGTTATTGTAATACTTGATATATATTCAGATAGGAGTCAGGGTAGACAAAGGTACCGTACGAATGTTACGAGAATAAAAGAGAGTGTTACCAGGGAAACAAGTCAAAATATCATTACAGAAGCAACCCTACAAGCACAAGGGCATGGAGGTAAGCAACTAAGGATAATTACAGGCAAGGAAGGACATCAAAAAGTCCATAATAAGCTCACAACTTTACAGGAATCAAAGGGTTCTCCCTTAGTACTATAACGAAAGACTACCTGAGGAAATAAGAAAAAAGGCTTCAACCTAAGCACAACGACCTAAAGAGGAAAGGGTCGTGTAAAATAATCTCACAACAATATTGTAAGCACTCCAAAGAAAAGTGTCCCCTACCGTGGATAATGAACGGAAAGAAAAATTAAAAGTAATATTCGAAGGACATATGATTTGCACGAAAACTCTAGCATGCATGGGAACTAAGATAAGCTAAGTGGACACGCAATAAGGGGCAGAAAGACCAGGAAAGGTAATAGCTTACATTGAAGAAAGCTAAGAAGGAACGAAAGAAATTATTCGATCAATTATCCCGAGTTGGTGACGTTATGAACACACTTAAGAGTTTGGAGTTTTATACCTGCATCATATACAGTCGTAGAAGATTTTGGTATACGTTAAAAGAAAAAATTGAGCCCAGGTCATAGATGAAGGATTGAATTGTTAAAGGATTTTATCATAAATATCCCTCAGCGCCTATGAAAGGCTAAAGTAATAACTAATACCAGGAGCTGCAGGTCAGAAGATATCTTAAGCCTACGTAGAGGCTGATCAGAAAGAAGAGGAGACTAAAGAGTTACATCGACTAAGCAAAACAGGAGGGACCAAGAGAATTATAGACCTCAGGATCACTCTTAAGTAGAAGAGGTATAAGAGAGATAGCACAGTAGCCGTATTTTATAATAGCTCTATGATGAAGCCAACTAAGAAGTACCAACCTCATACGAAGTCAGTAGGAAGCTCTCACCGGATTGTATATGCACCAGAGGTATAAAATTATTATAGAGCTTCAAGTTATGGACGTGAATTATACCTATGTGGAAAGGAGGTCATGAAAGAGATAGAAGCTATGATGCGATATTTTAAGGTAAGTAAAGTAAAGGTGAACAGAGTATGTGATACTCAAAGGCAGAATATGTGAATAGTCCATACTTAGGATAGAAGGCTAGAAGTGCTTGGATTCAATTTACAGGAATGATAGCGGCATAGTCAGTGTCATATCTCATAGCCTATGGTTTCTAGGTATTGAGGAGGCTAATTAAGACAGTAAAGAAGAGTTAGAGACGATATGATGTCTCGCTTGATGTTCTAGAATGACATATGCAAATCCATGATGCAAGCAAGTTGAAAGGTTGCAAGTAATATAAATGGAGTTGGGTAGGTCGCAAGCCATTGTATGGTGAAGCGTCAAAGTTCTAGAAGACAAGAGCAAAGATAAGAAAGGGCGAGTAAGAAGGTAACGAAAATGGATAAGTCCTCAGGATGAAGCCCATGAAAACAAGAAGAGCAGATGGTTTCTCTAAATTATACAAAGCTCACTATAGCCTGAATGAACTCAAAGGAGTCTAAGACTAATAGCATTTAGAATGCCACCCTGGTAATAGAATGAGGGTGTAATTATGATAGATAAAAGATGACGTTTGAGCCTTCGATTGAGTAATGATTCAACGAAGAAAAGAAACAGATCTTATGAATTGAACTAGATTAAAATACCCATGCAAGGTGAATCGCATTGGGATGCTGTGAGATATGATTATGAAAGCAAGGTATCGCCCCAGGTGGATCAATCTAATCATTTCATACATTCCCCAATAAAATGTAAATCCTAGTAGCAATATTACATAAAAGGTTAAGTTATCAGTGGTATATTATAGATCAATATTTAGGTGAATTAACAATGAATGGATAAAAGTTACAAAGTATGAGATAAGATTAGGCTGTCATTCTAAAGATGAACAGTAATGAGGAAGCATTAAAGGACTTAAATTTATACATATGGAATGAGCAACGAGAGTAAGCTGGGATTTGGTAGCAGACCTCAGAAACGATAAATTAAAGTAAGAGTTATGGCAGTAAATTCATACGGATGGTTAAACGGACCTATGCGATGAGATGTAACAATATTTGTGAATTCAACCAAGTACCGAGCGAAGAACTTCATTATACTCATAAATGCCCAAAGGGACATTTTATCAAGCTCTACATGTGAAGCCTAGAGATTGGGCACACTTACAATATCAAAACTATACAGGTTGCATGATGAAAGGTAGCAACAGTTATGAGATTGGAAGGATTCCGACTACAAGTTGTGGTGCGAGAAGGAGACCTAAGGGGGGATGCCCTAGACTTTGGACTTATTCACAGAACAGTCGTCTAGATGGAAAGGAAAGTTTTAAAGTATTCGGAAGATATAAGTTAAGAAAATGATAAGAGCATTAGTCAATATTCGAGGACGAATGTTTCTAAGGGGGAAAGGACGTTACATCTCGCATTTTCGTATGTTAAAATTTCATTTTCAAGTTAACCGACGTAAACTCGGGGATGAGATCATCTTGACGTTAACGTACTTACGCTATTTATAACATGCGATAAGTAAGTATTATAAAAGGATAAGGGGATACACAGATTAAAGAAAATGAGTTTCGTTGAAAGTGACAAATTTGGAATAAAATACGGGTCAAGCGATAATACCCGATAAATATGAACTAATACCATGCAAGGTACTATATGATCACGGTAGTATAATATATAAAATATATATGAAGTATTTAAAGAAAATAAAATTTTAAGTAATTCGGGGTAATTTTTAAATTATACGGGTAATTGATTAGTTATCGGGTAACGAAATATTACCCAGTTAATTAATAAGCGGACAAAAATTTAATCAATTATTCAAGGGGTAACGTGGCAGCCCCTCCTTTTGTATAAGATGAGTCATTAAATCATGCTTTACATGTGTCTAGATTTAAAATCCAAGTCTTGCCAAGACTTTGGGGTAGGCTTTATCAAAATCAAATCAGATAAACAATCTCATTTCCAAGACAAAGGTGCAATTGTTACATTCTGTTCAAATGAGAAACAGAACCTTCAAATCAAATTTCAAAACCACCGTTAGGGACTTCTGATCCTTGGTAACATTTAAAAGACGATTCGTCTTTAAGAACAAAAATCGTTCAAGAACAGAATGGAAATCGAAATTTGTCCAAAATTTCAAAACTAAGCAAAGTTCGTCTAATTTCAAAGAAATCCAGTGTAAATTTGATAGAAACAGATTCGTTCAAGTAATTCCAGGAACATGTATGTTAAGGTCATCCTTTCTTTTTTTTGGCATGGTCCAAAATTATACTGAAGAAACAAGCAAATATACAGTTTTTCATAAATTACTCTATTCATAGAAATAGTAGGGGTGTTTATATTCTTTATTTTCGATGAAAAATATTATTATCTTCTGTTAGTGGGTCTCAAAATAATACGCAGTTGAAAAAATTTATCCGGAAGGAATATTGAGATTATTACGTATTTTTCATGTATTTCATACATGTTCATTGATCCATGACCAGATGACATTATATACGCGTATATATGTAAATATATGTATATGGGATATGGGAAAATGTTACGGCGTTATATACTACCACCTGATCAGTTGGTATATGATGATAATGCTGCCCACAGTGGCTGAAATATGATTCAAACGGCGTTATATACGCGTATTTATGTATGCATATATATGTATATGGGATATGGGAAAGGTTATGGCTTTATATACGCACCACCACTCGATCAGCTGGTATACGATGATGATTTTGCCCACAGTGGCCGATATGATATGATGGGATGCCCTCAGAGGTTGATGATGCTATGAAACATGTACCTATGCGCGACATGACATTCATATGCATATGCATGACGCTAAAAGTAATTTATGATTTACAAAGTTATTCAGACTTACAGGTCAAGTCATGTACTCTATATTTCTTCCATGTCTCTTATATATTTATTTATGCGCCTTACATACTCAGTACATTATCCGTACTGATGTCCCTTTTGCCTATGAACACTGCGTTTCACACCCGCAGGTCCCGATAGATAGTCGAGAGCCCTCCAAGTAGGCTATCAACTCAGCGGAAGATGTTAGTGCTCTCCATTTGCTTCGAAGTTGCTTGTTTGGTTAAGTATGATTTAGACGTGTATTGTTTGGTATGGCAGAACTCTATCCCAAACTTTGTGATATTTATGTACTCTTAGAGGCTTGTAGACATATGTTGTATACATGAAAGATTGTACGGCCTTGTCGGCCTATGTTTGAGTTTATAAATGATTATGTTGGCCTATTACACCCATATTTCACGTGTATATGATGATGTAATAAGAAAGATACGTTGCGTTGGTACTCGGTCGAGTAAGGTACCGGATGCCTGTCACGGCCCATCGGTTTGGGTCGTGACAAAATCAATATACAAAGCCTCTTACACATGACACCGCTGAAGACAATACCAGCTTATTTTAAATCTCTAAAGCCTTTTCTACTCGTCCAAGCTTGTGACATTCTTATCAACACCGAACCGCAACCTTGATCCTCAACTTCCAATTCTCATGCTACCCATTGCCCTTAATCATGTCAATACGCAGGAGTACAAGAATTCCATCATAACTCCTGAACATTAATAGGGTACACACTTCATCGTATAGAAACCCTTCACTTAACTAATTTCAGGAGAACCATTGCAACACGTGACTGAATTCACATAACCGCAGAAAAATTCAAACCTCGAGTAGTAGTCTAAATTGCCATAACCCTTCCGAGACCCATCTATACATAACGGCTATGATACTCGAATTCCTCCAAATAAAATCAACTACAGTGGTCGTCAAGCCTCGCACGTACCGCCACAAATCACATGTATAACTTAACACGCTGAAGGAGCTGATCATTGCCATCATTATGCCGATTCAACCATTGCTAACTGATCCGACTTCTTCTAGTTTACCCTAGACTTGCCGTAGGAATAATAATAGATCCATTAAAAATATAACAAACCCATCTGCACTCATCCTAAGTGCCCTTATTCCATGAGACCACGTCGTCTCAAAACCAACGAACCATCTCATACCCTCCTTGTGGCGCATATTTGCATCTTCAATTGGTACACGCATTCTGATAATTTCTTTATGAATCTGAAGTTATTTTCTCTCGTTCCTACAATGCAACACCATTGGCCAAAGATAAAACAAGACACCCCAATCCCTTTTCATAATCCGCTGCAAAAGCTCGATACTTAACCATACTACGGACTCGAAATCCTTAGGCACTGCATTTTGACTTTTCAATCCACTAGGACCGTTGTTGAGAGTCACCCACTCTGACTTGGTTCCTAATATAATCAACTCCAAGGCTATACTAGCACATGAGCACACTCTCAAATAAGCACCCGGCTGGATCACTTTCCTTGTACTTCACATCTACACAAAGCGTAAACTCTGAGTATTTCAAAGCCTGGACATGAATCGATAAAGAATAGCACACCTTCCTCAAATCCTTTGCTCACATTACTACTGATGTTCTCTTTCCTTAGTCGTAATAATCCACCAATATGCTGATAAACAAAAACCTCACAAGTAGACAACGAAGCAATCCAGTCGTAGGCAGTGGGACTCTCCCACTTAGCTTGAAGCTACCACTGCATAACTCTGGAACCCACCAAGATTCTTTATCCCCCATTGGCATGATCTTGCACAATCAACGAGCCAAATTCTTTGAAATACTTCTCTTAACATTTCATGGACACTCTGAACCACTAGCCACATTTACTTATTCTACCTCATACCGGATAGCCAGTAAAATTCTTCGTACAAGCTTCGTCAACATCACGTGACCGCTAACCTGCTCACAGTATATAACCCACCTGATGAAATTACATGCCGACATCTTCTAACATCGTTGCACTGGGTATAGTTACTACAACATAAATAACTCATAATGAGCTCATGCTCATTCACTAGTTGTACAAGTTCGTTAACTCCTATTTATTACAAGCTCTTCACGTCGCATAAGATTGAATACGAAGGGAACAAAGACATAAGCCTCAAAGGAATCAAATCGCATGATGAGGCATCAAGAAAGGAAGAGCTCCTAACAGCCCTGTAACATCTCGAAAATAAGTACAAATGTCTTTGTATCGATCCATAAGACTCTACTAGACTCGATCATGACTCGTGAGGCCTAAGTGAACCTAGTGCTCTGATATCATATTGCCACGATCCAAAATCCATTAAAGGTCGTGAAGGCACTGGACACTACTGTCAGGCAAGCAAAAAATAAATACTTAATTTAGTTCTCATTTTAATATTTCTAAAATTATAATTTCCTTTAAATAGTAAAAGATGGAATTTACATAGTAAATAATAATATTTTAAACATATATTCAATACTGAACAACTCATACTCACCCCAAAACCCAGTGTCACAAGTGCATGAGCTTTAACTCGAAAATAAAATATAATACAACATCTGTTCGGAATACAAATTTAGACAGGAAAGAAAATATAAATATTCTAAAGGAGACTCTGCTGGCTGTGGGTCGTAACATGGAATGCAACTCACATAAGTTCCTGCATTTAACCACGTCTCTGCGCCCACAAGATCACTAGACATATATGTGCCTGCATAGCAAAATGTACAGCATGTGTAGTATGAGTACGTGAATCAATGCGTACCCAATAAGTATTCAGTCTAACCTCAAAGAATTAGTAACGAGGGCTCGACTCTGACACTTACTACGGGCTATAAATAAAAATGCCAATGATATAATTTAAACATAGGTCATATAGAACGGTTGTAAGCTCAATATTATGAAGTAAGTAAGCAATTATTTTATGACTAAGAGATCTCCAAATTTATTTATCATCATTTAACAATTTATCTCAGGCCAATGAGGCAATATCATTTGTTATAAATGTTACACCCTATATTTTCATACGTAAAAATGCGTCGTAAGCAAACTAATGTAGGGCCAAAAATGGGATAACATTTAAAAGTATATAAAGTAAGTTAATTATATTACATCAAAGGTTACAAATATTGAAGATCATGAACAACAAGTACAAAGAGGGGTGGAAGGTTCAGAAGCTAAAGGAATCAAAGAAAATAATATTTTCTCGAAAGTCGGCAAGTTGGGAATGTTATAAGATGTACTTTTGGGGTGAGACTATGGTTCTTAATATGATAAGTATGTTATGTTATGAATTAGGTTAGTCGTGTGTTATGTTTTGCAGTCATGCAAGTGGTGGAACAAAAGTCGATAAAAATCATCGCAAGTTACGTTCATAAGTTTTACTGAAACTTTGGGTCAAATGTAACTGCAATTTTATCCCAATATAATTAGATTTATGAGGTTTTCCACCCATTAAATTGAATATCTATGAGTCTATTTTTAAAATAATTAAATTATTTTTCAATACATCATCGGAGTAGAGAGAGATATGGATATTTTTATGAGACTGCGCAGACGACTAGGTGGCAAGCAGGTGTGTCACCTACTTACTTAAATGGTAGCCCAAAAATGAACCATTTAGGGTAGTCCAAAGAGGAATTTCAAAGGTCTATTTTCTTCATGTATTAGACTGAAAATAGGGCATAATAACCAGACATAATCTTGGCAAAAATCCTCCCAAAAATTTCCCACAAACCCTAATTGATTTTCTCTCCCTTTGAAGTTCTAATTGGAGGTAAAACCAAGAGTTTGAAGAACCAAGATAGGCGCTGAGTTATTTAAAAAAATAAGGTAAGTTTACTGCTCCCTTTCAACCTTTTTTTCTGCTGTAAATTCATGGTAAGTCTTTCCATATTTGTAAGAACTCACTGGACGGTGATCGGAACTCATGAGTTTGAGTTATTCACTTGTAGCGGGCTGTTTTATGTTGTTGTTGGGCTACGTATTTTACTACTATTTTATGGAGTTTTGGAGGAGGAAGGGTGTGGAGCAACACCATATAATTAAAGGGTGGTGGGATGGTCGTTCGTCGTAATATTTTCGGGTTGTTTGACAGTACTACGGTGGTCGTTTTGTGTATGAAGAGATTAGGGTGTGTTGGATTGTTTTGTAGTATTTGATGGCGTATATAAGGCTGGAAAATAATGTGTGTGTGTGTGTGTATATATATATATATATATATATATATATATATATATATATATATATATATTTATTGTTGTTGGTATTATCTTGAATTTGGAGGAAGTAAGGATTATAAAGGAGATGATACCCGTTTTAATATGAAATAAGTTTGTCGTTCATTGTACAATAGTTGTACCTTTCGTAACCTAGTGATAGTATCATTATCGATGTTGTAGATTAAGGTGCGAAGAGGCGAGTTCAACTTGGTAATTGGAAAGATTGTGATAAGATATGTTAAGGCTAAACCTTTCTTCATTTTGGCATGATCCCATAACTACATGAGTTTGATAACGAGGCATAAAGAGTAGTTCGTATTCCTGAACTTATGCACATTATCCTAGTCTCATAAGTTATAGTATCCTCCCTTATAGGGACTTTATATTCAGTTAAATATTATCTTCTTCCAGTCAAGAGAGCAGAGGGTCTACATATTGAACTAATAAATTACCACCAACTCTAAACCTCCTAGAAGATCATCCATCTCGAGTCATCAACACCAGAAACACCGATTCAATCCTGAACCACCGCACACTATGAGATATGATTCGCATCTCTGGCAATATTTCACACTACCCTATCCCGAGGGAGATTTGGCGAAGACCATAACACCAGCAAACTTAACACAGTCAATCAAGGGGGACGACACCATATTACCGATGAAAATTCTACCACGCTCGAAAATAACAAGTCTCATTACCCCATCAACCCAAATCTGAAAATTCGTAGTCTGATTGCCTTTCCTTCGCCGAAAATAAAATACTGAATCTCTTAATCATACACTGAGTAAACCTCCTTCAAGGTCATTCACTGCTTCGATGCATAGACAAGCATCCTACCATTTCACCAACACTATGCGATAGCAACATACGAATTCATCATAACAGTTTATGCCAAATCTCATAATCCTAGGTAATGCTAATACTGAGCTGAAATGATACAGCGGCCTTCCACAAGGAGACAACAATAGTAAAAACAATTATGTAGGAAGAAACACCATGCACCACATCTGTAGTACCATTACAATTCCTCAATTTTCAATTTATAACAAGATCTTCATGTCACAAAAGATTGAATAGGAAGGGACAAAGGCATAAGCCTAAAAGGAATCAAATCGCATGATGAGGAATCAAGAAGGGAAGTGCTCCTAACAGTCTTGTAGCCTCTTGAAGATAAGTATAAACGTCTCCGTACCGATCTGCAAGACTCTACTAGACTCGCACATGACTCGTGAGGCCTAAGTAATCCTAGTGCTTTGATACCATGTTGTCACGACCCAAAAATTCATTAAAGGTCGTGATGGCGCCAGACACTGCTGTCAGGCAAGCGAAAAATAAATACTTAATTTTGTTCTCATTTTAATATTTATGAAATCATAAATTTCATCAATTAAATAGTAAAAGATGGAATTTACATAGTAAATAATAATGTTTTAAACATATTCAATACTGAACAACCCATATTCACCCCAAAACGTAAGAATCAGAGGTATGTACAATTTCACCAAGTGGAACTTCAGAACCTATGTTGATAATCCATGATAGGACAGTTGCATCGCACGTTTCCATTGGTCCTGCAGCTCCTTGTCAAAGGATTATTATTTACAGGTACCTAATAAGAATCCTAGCTTTCTCTTAGCCTGATGAGCGATGCGCATTGATCTGATGCATATGACATAATTCTCTGATCTAGTGAGCTTGAAGGGAACAAGTACAAAACAAGGAGTATCAGCAGGATTCATGAATAATAGATATGTGTATGTGAGTTTTTCTGTCGCCACAGCTGCAAGCAAACAAGCTTGATTAAGAAGAGATTTCACACACTGATTTGATAAATTGAATCGAAAATTGCGTGTATGACCTGAATCAATTGCCCTGATACCATGCTTAAATATTGACAGAGGTGAGACAGATTCAGTCATTGAAGCTCAAGAAGCTTCTGTAAGAAGAAGAAAGGGAAATGAGTGAAGAAGCAAAATGATAGCCATCTACTGTTCTATTGCTTTTCACTGTATTTATACAATCATCTCATCTTACTAATACTCACTGTAATACATCTAACTAACTATTTAACGTAATACAGATGTCCACTACATGGTTGTTACACAACTGGATAATTGCTAACCGCTAACTTCCACGCGTACCTCCTTTCCGGTAGCACTGTTACATTGCCATCTCATAACAAGCACAGAAAATGACAAACAAAAAGATCAGTTATGTTTATAATCAAAAACTATTTTTTTCACTGTTTAATTTCATATTTTTAGCATTAACGGTGATAATATAATAAAAAAATAATGAATAGAAAAATAATTCCATTTTCCCATTCCCATCCTTTCTAAAAGGTGAATGAACAAGGAGCTAAAATGTATAACATAGAAAAACACCAAATGCATTTATAATTTGAAGATACATACATACATATATATATACATACATACATACATATATATATATACATACATATATATATATATATATATATCTTTGGCTCTCTTTTTGTTCGGGTGTGTCTGATTATTATTTTTAATTTTAGAGCGAGAGAGAAAAAATAGCTTTTCAAAGATTTTGTTACCTATTAAAAAACTTCCATAATACAAAATAGTTAAAAGTTCTCCACTTCATTTTCCTCTTCATCCATTTTCTTTACTTTTTGTGCAAGAGTTCAAACCCCTCTAATCTCCTTTCCTGATTTAAATATTCGGCCTTTTAGTCTTCATTTTTTTAATGAATTTTGAAATATGGTTAATGTAATATTAGATTAAGTACATTTGGTCCTAGGTGGTAGAGTTTCTTGTGTTAAAATTACTTATTTTGCTAAAGATTCATATTTTAATCGGAAAATGGTCAAAATGCTCCTGAACTATTGAATAAGTTCTAAAAATAACTTTCATCCCCCTATTGAGTTAAAAATATCTCTTCATTCATTTTTTTGGTTTACTTATACTCTTTGACTGTTAGGTCAATCCTGAATTTAAAAAATAATTATTTAAATTCCATGTGGCAACTTCTTATTGGTCAAAATTAAAACATAACCTATTAGAAAGACCCATCCATATCTACCCGTTTTTCGAACTAACCGGCCCAAACACTTACCTGACCCGGATAAAAAGTTCAAATGAAAAAAAAAGGACGCCCCACTTCCATCTAACCCATGGATTTACATGTGTTCATTTTCTTAATTAATCTCATGTATAGAATTATCCTCGAATAACTGTTCATGAACAAATTAAGCAAACAAGAAAAGCCTAGGATGAATGAGCCAATAATTTTCTTGACATTAAGATGGGACGAAAATCTAAGGGTAGTCCAACGGTTTATGATATCTTCCAAACAATCACTTTGAGATCTTTCCGTTATGTGAAAATAATTAAATTAAACTCATCTTGAATATAATGCAATTTGCTTTTACCATATAAATTGAAGTGGATGCCATAACAAAGAAAAAGAAAATTACATAGTAAATTTGCATCTATATGTTCGCGCAACTTCCATGGAGCTTTTGTTCCATGGAGTTTGATAGAAGTGGACCCTCTTTTCTGTAGTTGAACTTTTTGTTCGGGGGCAGGTTAGTATTTGAATTAGGGTAGAATGAAAAATTGGTAGATATGGGTGGGCCTTTCTTGGGTTAGATGTTTTAACGTTGGCCATAAGAAGTTACCACGTGAAATTTGAACAATAAGTATTTTTAATTTAACATTGAGCTAACGGTCAAAAGGCGTAAGTGAACCAAAAAGGTAGATGAAAGGGTAATTTTATCCCAATAGGTAGAAATAGGTAGATGAAGGATATATTTAGATCTTTTCTAATAGTTTAGGGATATTTTAAACCCTTTTAAGTACTTTAATTAGAGACGAAAGTTTGTTTTAATTGTTGTCGTTTTCTGCACCATCCTTTATGCGGTGGGTGAATACCTAAAAAATAGTGTCTACAATTGTTTCTAGAAAGTGCCTAATATGGAAAGAATAGCTATTTCAGTGGGCAGAACAAAATAATTGAAGCAAAATGTGCATCTTTAACATCAATTTGAGGCTACAAGAAGAGAGTGTAGAACTGGTCAAGTCATGTTGTAAACCTTTAATGGTTGTGTTCCTGATCAATGTGAATATTTAAGAAATGCGAGAAATTATCAGAATTCTTGGATAGTTTATGCAAGGTAAGACGTAAGAGTGCGTGTAATAGACTTTTGTAGTCCGGTACTTCTTCGAGCCGAGCGCATGGAACTTAGTATAGAAGACTGCCTCTTTTTGAATAACTTATGTATCAAAACTCCGCTAATGTAGCATCTTCAATTACACGAATAATTTAAGATTTTTACATTATTAATTTATATAACTTACATCCGATAAGTAAAGCTCATACGTTCATTGAAAAGCAAAAATGACAATTACTTCCAATGACACTTTTGGTTTTTAGTCAAATAACTCTAACAAAAACTCATAAATAAGCAGAAGTTCGTAGGTCACGAGCTACCAAACAACCAATTAACCAATTTTTCTAACACCGTGGCATCATGTCTGGACATTAAAGAGTAAAGACGTAGTAAAGGCAACATACCATATGTGACCAGACAGTCGCATAACAGCTGCACTTCGGTCACCAAATATAAAGACATTGAAAATCCATCAGGAAATATCAGCAAAAATACACATACATTGGCATCTTTCTCAACTTTCCAAATTCACTATAATTAGTAGCACTAGCTTGCGAACATAGGCGTCACATATACTTCTGACTACGGTGTAAAATAAGCGGGTTAAACTGATTTTGGGTGAATTAAAATGAGCTGAATCGTTAATCCGACCAAAAATTAGTTGAATTGAGATGGACTGGGTAAAGATAAGCTAAAATTTAAATCATAACCTAACCTGTCCAACTCTTATCAGACTTTAATTAATGTGTGTTATTTTCTTATGAATAATTTAATTATCAAATAAGATATTTTTTTGGTTATGATCATATATATAACATATCGAACCAAAAAGAATTTGTAATTTTAAGATATTTTAGCAAAGTTAAACGCCAATCAATTTGGCTTAAAAAACAGTCCAACTTTAGATGGGTTAAGATGGGCTGGATCAAAATGAATTCAGTTTAACAAATGGGTGGTCAATACCTGCCCAACCTTGGACAGTAGGGCGGGTTAAATGGGTTGTGCTCAAATTGCCACTCCTACCTTAGAGGCTCTGACCACATCACCCTTGCCGAGCCACATGTAATGAAGGAGATTCTGTTTCATTCATAGAAAAATTATACTCCATAAATAGAATAAAAATAATCTCTCTCTCTCTCTCTCTCTCTCTCTCTCATACCTGCCCAACCTTGGACAGTTGGGCGGGTTAAATGGGTTGTGCTCAAATTGCCACTCCTACCTCAGAGGCTCTGACCACATCACCCTTGCCGAGCCACATGTAATGAAGGAGATTCTGTTTCATTCATAGAAAAATTATACTCCATAAATAGAATAAAAATAATCTCTCTCTCTCTCTCTCTCTCTCTCTCTCATACCTGCCCAACCTTGGACAGTTGGGCGGGTTAAATGGGTTGTGCTCAAATTGCCACTCCTACCTCAGAGGCTCTGACCACATCACCCTTGCCGAGCCACATGTAATGAAGGAGATTCTGTTTCATTCATAGAAAAATTATACTCCATAAATAGAATAAAAATAATCTCTCTCTCTCTCTCTCTCTCTCTCTCTCATACCTGCCCAACCTTGGACAGTTGGGCGGGTTAAATGGGTTGTGCTCAAATTGCCACTCCTACCTCAGAGGCTCTGACCACATCACCCTTGCCGAGCCACATGTAATGAAGGAGATTCTGTTTCATTCATAGAAAAATTATACTCCATAAATAGAATAAAAATAATCTCTCTCTCTCTCTCTCTCTCTCTCTCTCATACCTGCCCAACCTTGGACAGTTGGGCGGGTTAAATGGGTTGTGCTCAAATTGCCACTCCTACCTCAGAGGCTCTGACCACATCACCCTTGCCGAGCCACATGTAATGAAGGAGATTCTGTTTCATTCATAGAAAAATTATACTCTATAAATAGAATAAAAATAATCTCTCTCTCTCTCTCTCTCTCTCTCTCTATATATATATATATATATATATATATATATATATATATATATATATATATATATATATATATGAATTTAAATCTTCTTAACAGATGAAATACAAGTTCAACTATCTAGTGTAGCATTTTTAAATATTTTAAATTCTCTTATCAAAATTATTGCCTTCGTCATTGCACACTGTTAGAAACTGAAGCTATGAGGAGCAGACTCCATTGGAGGTGAGTCGAGCTGAGCTCCAAGCTCATGAAGAGAACATTCTAGATTGATGAGAAGGAAAATGGGAAATGCAAAGTGATTTTCATTCACTGTATCGGATACAATATATACACATATTGACAGTTCATTAGTTAGTGGAAGCTGCACTATAACTAACTAACTAACACGTACAATTAACTAACTAATGAACCTACTAACTGACTCCTTAAGCTAACTAACAAAACCAGCTCTAATGCTATTACTGTACGGTATGCATAAATATACTCAATCAATCTTAACACCTCCCCCTACCTCAAGTTGGTGGGGAAGAATTCACTGCGAACTTGCCAAGGATGATGGTATGCTTGATTCCTTTCAAGGCTTTTGGTTAAAATATCAGCCAGTTGGTCATTTGTTGAGATATGGTGTAGAGTGATTAGTCCATCTTATAGTTTATCTCTTACGAAATGACAATCAACCTCTATGTGCTTTGTACACTCATGAAACACGGGTTTCTTGCCATAGGTACAACAGCTTGGCTGTCACGGAAAACAGGAATAGGTTTTTGGCATGTATCACTCAATTCTTCCAACAGTCTCCTTAGCCATATCAGCTCACCAACTACTTTGCGAATGGATCTGTATTCAGCTTTTTCAGATGATAAGGAGACTGTGTCTTGCTTCCTTGATTTCCAACTGATATCACTTTCTCCAAATAGAACCACATACCCACACTGATCTTCTGGAATCAGGGCAGGCAACCCAATCTGAGTCACAATATACTCTCAAGGTATAGTTAGGGCTGTTGGAAAAGAAAATACCAAGTGTGGGATCAGTCTTTAGGTATCTAAGCACGTGCAATGCAGCCTTAAGATGTGGCTCTATTGGAGATTGTATGAATTGACTTAGTTTTTGTACACTATAGGTGATGTCCAACCTTATGTTTGTGATAAAATTTAGCTTTCCCACAAGCTTCCTATAGAATGTGGGGTCTGCCAATAATGGAGCTTCAGTTTCCTTTAGTTTGACAGTACAGTCGAGAGGAGAGGTCACTGTACTATATCCCAGGCAGTCATACTCCTTCAATAAATCTGTGGCAAATTTTCTTTGAGAAATGAGCATTCCATCAGCCCTATAGAATATCTCCAAACCCAAGAAATAGTGCAACTTGCCCAAATATTTGATTTTGAATTTATCATGCAGGAAGTTCTTCAATGATGTGATCTCACTTAAATCTGTCCCTGTGAGGATTAAATCATCCACATACACAGCCACAATTTGAGGAGCCATTCTCTTTGTCGAAAAGAGAGTAGTCATGTCACGACCCCAAACCCGGTCGTGATGGCGCCCAACACAACTGCTAGGCAAGCCCGACCAATTTCACTCTCAACCCGAGCATAAAGCTCAGAACCATTTGTTTGAAAATCATTAACAGCATTTAAACTAGAAGAATAACTGAAAGATAGAAATAATCTAAAAAGTCAACAATACTGAACAACCTCTCAAAGACCTGAGGGTCATGAGTCAAGAGCCTCTAACAGAATAGCCTAAATATACTGTAAAACAACATAGTCTGAAGTACGCGGAAAAGTCAAATAATAGTAAATATGAGAGAAGTCGGGTCCTGCGGACGTCAGGAAGCTACCTCGACAACTCCGTGTAAAAGCCTTGAAGAACAGCAATAAGCTCGGATAGCTCCTGGAGTACCTGAATCTGCACACAAGGTGCAGGGAGTAAAGTGAGTACTTCCAACTCAGTGGTAATAGACATATATAATGACTTGAAAGTAGGAATTCCCAATATACAACCATGTGAAGCTAAGCCAGTACTCCTACACGTTTAACAGTGTAACAACAGCTAACAGAAACAGTCAAAGCAGATAAATATATCAATGCATGAATGCAATGCACATGATCGCTACGGCGCGTAGCCCGATCCATGGGTACCCGGCGCTCACTGTGGGGGTTCAGACTCCGGAGGGGCTCCTACAGCCCAAGCGCAATATAATATCACACCCGCTGCGGCGTGCAGCCCGATCCATGCATAGTCATGAATGCACAATCATACTTACCATTTTTAGTTTCAATTATCAGAATTTTAATTAGGTGTTTAAAACCTTAGAGTTTTACTAGCCATTTCGATACAATATTCAATTCAGGACTAATATCAGGAAAACATGTTATACGTTATGGGAACAGTGATAACAATCCCTACGGGATCCAAATAGTCGGCATACAGCCCCAAATATCTCCATAACCATCCAAGTAGGAGGTTTACCGGCTAATTTCAAGCCAATGATATAGTTCAACATCATTCGGTCGGACTAGTTTACAGTCCTCAACCACAATCGACCCCGCACTCACAGTAGAGTACGTGTCTCGCCTCATCATAGCGTCACAGTGTGATATATCGGGGTTTTAAACCCTCGGGTCATCATCTACATCTATTACTCACCTCGAACCGGCTAAAAAACTAGTCCGCAATGCCTTTCCCTCGAGAATCGACCTCCACGGCTGCCAAATCTGATCAAAACCAATAGTAATACATCAAAATAGGCCAATGGAACATAACCCAATCGAAATAACTCGAAAAATACCCAAAAACACGAAGTTGCCAAA
>MU778463.1:191315-208938 GCA_026770625.1 Nicotiana glauca
TGGGTCGCTAGGGAAATGTCCTTAAAACATTCTGTCCAGGCCTGATTTTCCTTCATCGCGTTCGCGACCTCTCTCACGCGAACGTGAAGCACATACTAGACCTGCTCAATTTCCCTTGTACGCGAATGCGACAACCACAACGCGAACGCGATGGCCCACTTCCCTGGCCTACACGAACGCGTCTCCACTTCACGCGAACGCGATCAACAAGATTCCAATTCTACGCGATCGCGGGCCTCTCCTTCGTGAACTTGAAGGCAAAATCCCAGGCTCCCTGAAAACACCCTACGCGTTCACATTACTCCTCATGCGAACGCGATGAACAAAAGTCTGCAACACCCAACATCAAAAATCTGCTATCTCCCAAGGCCAAAACTAGTCCGTTTGAACACTCGAAATCACCCCGAGGCCCCCGGGACCCCAACTAAAAACACCAACCTACTCCAAAACATCATACGAACTGGTTCCAATCATAAAAACACGTCCTTAAACATGAAAATCATCAAATTATGACAGATTCAAGCCTAAGTTTCAACTATAACTTCCGAAACCAACATTCAATCAAAAACCCGACCAAATGATGTCCGAATGACCTGAAAATTTGCAGGCACATCCAAAATGACCTAACGAAGCTACTGAAATTCTTGGAATTCCATTCCGACTCCCAGATCAAAATCTCACCTATCAACTGGATTTCGCCAAAATTCCAACTTCGCCAATTCAAGCCTATTTCTACACCGGACCTCCAAATTCAATTCCGATCGCTCTCCTAAGTCACAAATCACCTCCCGAAGCTAATCGAACCACCGGAATTTGCATCCGAGCCCTCTAACCATATAGTCAACTTCCGGTTGACTTTTCTAAAACAAACTCCCTTCTAAAAGGCTATATGCCTTATTTTCAACCAGAATCAGTTAAAATTCACCCAATAGACTCTAATACTGATATAGAACATGAAACAACATAATAAGGGGGAAATGGGGCGGTAACTCTCATGACGACGGGCCGGGTCGTCACAAGTCATTTGCTGAATGTCCAAAACCTCTTGAACATAGAGATTCTGTAAGTTTGTCATACCATTGTCTACTTTCCTGTTTAAGTCCATACAAGGACTTCTTTAATTTGCATACAATACCTGGTGTATCGACTTGTAAGCCTTGTGGCAATTCAACATACACTTTTTCAAGTAAATATCCATATAGGAAGGCATTATTTAAATCCAATTGGAAAAGAGCCTAACCTTTCTTCACAACTACACTTATCAATGTTCTAACAATTGTCATTGTGACAACAGAGGAGAAGGTCTCTGTGTAATCTATCCCTGCTTGTTGTGTGTAACCTTTAACTACAAATCTTGTTGTCTACCTTTCTATGCTTCCATCTGCTTTGTGTTTGATATTGTACACCCATTTGCACCCTATGGTCTTCTTTGCTGCAGGCAAAACTTCTTGATCCCAAGAATGATTAGCATATAAGGCCTCAAATTCTTGTGTCATAGCTGCTTGCCAAGCAGGTTTTATGACTGCCTCCTTATATGAACATGGTTCACTGTCATGAGAAATGTTCCTCATAACCTGCTAACAATTATGACATAATGTGTGGAGTGAAATGTGTTGATTCTTGGAAAAGAAAGAATTGAGTGAATGTGTGTGTTGATGTTGTGACTGGTCTTTCCATGTTGGAAGGGAGTAAACATATTCATCTAAGTAGGAAGGTAGATTATGCATCCTTGAGGATTTCCTGGATTCTAGTAATGTGGTAGGAGGATCACTAGGAGGGTTAGGCATATCATTAGTGGCAGTATCCAGATTATTTGTTATCTGTGGCTCATGAGTGCATACAGGGGATATGTCTTGTGAAGAGGAATCTGTAATAGGGTCATCATGTATAGGAGAATTACTGACAGAATGGTGAATATGTTTTCTATCCTGCAGCTGACAATTATTCAAGGCATCAGTTTGATCACAATCTTCTACAAAAGGGACCTGATTTGGAGCACAACTTGGACTAGAAGTTATTAACTTTAAGATAGAGCAAAAAGTAGAATGATTAAGAGGAATGGAAAATGGAAAAATGTGTTCAAGAAACTGTACATCTTTGGAAATGTGTATCCTTTTACTAGACAGATCAAGTACCTTGTAACCTTTTCATACAAAAGGGTATCCTACAAATATATTTGGGCTAGCTCTTGGTTCAAACTTGTCTTTATGAGATTTATGAATGGTAGGATAGCATAGGTACCCAAAACTCCTCAAATGGGAATATGCAGGTTTCTTTTTGTAAAGTATTTCAAATGGGCACTTGTTGTTCAGGACTGAAGAGGGGAGTCTATTTATTAAGTATGTTGCAGTTAGAATGCACTCTCCCCAGTACCTCAAGGCTAATTTTGACTGGTACAATAAGGCTCTTGCTGTCTCTAAAAGATATTTGTGCTTTCTTTCAATCATATCATTTTGCCGTGATGTGTAGGGACAGGTTTTTAGTGGCTAATTTCTTTGTTTTGGAAGAATGTTGAGGCTTCATTATTGGTAAATTTTAGTCCATTATCAGACCTAATGGTCTTGATTGATACTTGGAATTGGTTCTCAATCATGCAGACAAAAACTTTGATTGCCTCAAGTACATTGCTCTTAGAGCTCAATAACTGTGTCAAAGTGGATCTGCTATAGTCATCCACTGTGGTTAAGAAATACTTGTAGTTGTCATATGTATCAAGGTGGTAAGGCCCCCAAAGGTCTACATGTAGCAGATCAAAAATTTGGGTAGAGGATATGGTTCCTTGGGGAAAGGGAAGTCTGCCCTGCCTAGCCATAGGTCAATTTGAACAAAGAAAAGGTTGTTTTGGTGCAAAACGGATTGGTATGGAATGGATCCCCTCATTTTCACAAAAGGTACATGGCCTAATCTATTATACAAGAAGTAATCAACACAATTTTTCTAATTTGAAATAGACAAGGAACTAGAACTACTTGAACACGCTCTTTTATTATGTGAATGATAGGTATTTACAATGGGAAGAGAATGTGACTTAAATGCTTGCACAAAATCAAAAAGACTACTTACGCTCTCACTAGTGTAGACTGTTTTATTGTTTGACTGACAACTATTTACAATTGGAAATGTGGATGATCAGCCTGTCTACACAATTCTAGTATCACGACATGGATTAGAAGTACCACAACTGAAAGAAGAGGCTGAATTGACGGATTGGCACTCTGAGCAGAGGAAATCCAGACCATTCCTTACTACCAATCTTCAGAGGTCTCTTCATTAAAGGGGCATGCAATATACATGTATAGGCAGAAAAATTAACAATGGACTTGAGTTGTAATGCCAATGAATGAATAGAAACAAGATTGAATTTGAAGCTAGGAACAAACAACACCCTGTATAAAGTCAGCCTTGGACTAACTACTACATCACCTATTTCTGTCACTTTAGCCCTGTAACCATTTGGAAGGGTAACTAAGAAGGGATATGGTAAGGTTCTTGTGTTGGTAAATAAATCCTTGTTATAGGACATGTGATTTGATGCACCAGAATCCAAAATACAATAAAAGCAGGTAAATGAGAACATTTATATGAAAGATCACCAATGATTTCATCATTAGTACAACAAGCCAATATACATGCGAAGTTTACATCTCCACTTGTGATGTTGTTTGAGGTCTCAGCTACAGTTTTAATATGAAGTTTCTCTAATAGGTTGAGCAACTGATTGTATTGGTCCTTAGTCAGGTTTGGTGTATTTTGAGGTTGATTTTGTTCCTTATTTTCAGCTACATCATGTTCTCCGGTAGAAAATTCTTGATGTCCTCCAATAACATTTGCTGCAGATGCTACATTTCTACCTCTTGTGAACTTGAAATTCTACGAGAAACCATGTAGTTTGTAACACTTGTCCTTGGTATGGCCTGACCTTTTGCAGTAGTCACAAAACAAGCGTGGACCTCTGTACCCTAATATGTTGGAATTATGTCCTGTATTTTTGTTATTTCATTGTAATTCATTCTAAAATCACTGTTTGGTTATCCATGAACATTCATTGAAGAAGATTCTAAGCTTAACTGACTGTGTGGACTAACTTCACGTTGTTTTTCTTCCTGAACTAAAATTGAGAATGCTTGGGCTATTATGGGTAGTGGATTCATCATTAAGATGCTTCCTCTCACTAAAATGTATAACTCGTTCAAACCCATCAGAAACTGAATTAACCTCATGTCTTGCTCCGCCTTATGCATATTTGCCTTTTCTCCACAGACACATTAGCAATTGCACTGAGTATTGGCATTCAACGTGTGCAATTCCTCCCAAAATTTCTTCATCTTTGTGTAATAACCAGCAATGTCTAATGAGCCCTCAGTTAAATCATAAATTTCTTTTAAAGTTGATATATTTTTTGCTTTGTTGGCCTGGTCATATCTATCTTCCAATTCCTTCCAAAGTTCCTTTGCATCATTTAGATATTACAAGCTATCTGCTATATCTTTCGAAAGTGAGTTCAAAATCCATGAGGTGACCATATCGCTGAACCTTTCCCGCTGTCCATAACTCGCAGAGTCAGAATTAGGCTTTCTACAGTTGCCGTTAATGAATCCAATTTTATTCTTCACAGATAAGGCTCGTAGAACTCCTCTTCTCCAGGATCTATATCCTATTCCATCAAAAGGAATTGGTACCAAACTTGATCCAGCATATTCTGATGGATGCATGTATGAAAGATTAGTCAAATCCATAACTTCTTTCACCAAATTTGGCACTGCATGTATAGAGGATTAGTCGAATCCATAACTTCTCTCACAAAATTTGGCATCTCAGTGACTGCATCAGCGATATGATCCTCCATCCATGATTTGAAGAATTAAAAAATTGAAGATGAGAGAAAATTATACTCCAAGGAGAATCAAAGATTGAGCTAAAACTAAAAATGAGTTGAAGCGAGAGGTCGATGCAATCGAAGATTGAACTAAAAAAAATTGAGATGAAACAACAAATCGATGCAATAACTAGAAGAATTGATCTCCAGATTTAGAAAAAAAAAACTAAATTTGATCGAACTGGTAAAATTGCTTGAACTCGTGAAATTGATACACAATTTCAAATCAAAATTGAAGCGAAAGAATAGAGAATCAGAATTGAGGCGGAAGAACAGAGCCTCGCTCCGATACCATGTTAGAAACTGAAGCTATGAGGAGCAGACTTCATTGGAGGTGAGTCGAGCTGAGCTCCAAGCTCATGAAGAGAACATTGTAGATTGATAAGAAGGAAAATGGAAAATGAAAAGTGATTTTCATTCACTGTATCAGATACAATATATACACATATTGACAGCTCATTAATTAGAGGAAGCTCCACTATAACTAACTAACTAACTAACACGTACAATTAACTAACTAATGAACCGAGTGACTACTTAAGCTAACTAACAAAACCAGCTCTAATGTTATTATTGTATGGTATGCATAAATATACCCAATCAATCTTAACACACACTATTGTTGGGGTTTTTATGTATTTAATTAATATATTAAATACTTAAAAGAGGGTGAATGAGAAATGGAGGGAAATAAAAATTTTGAGTGAAATTTTAAGTTTCCCCCTTGGTAAATGGACATTTTCCCATATTGGAAGAGGAAGGGGATTTTTATGAGTATATAAGTAATTGCTCTTCTTCTAGCTCCTAAAGAGTTAAGAAGAAGGCAAGTCTCGTGCCGTCGTCGTCGTTGCTCGCTCGGCTCTGCTCGACTCGGCTTCGACTTCGGCTTCAGATTTGAATTTGATCAAATGATCGATTAACTTTTTGGACCAAATTTATTTGTTAATAATAAAATATTAACAGAAATATTATTAAATATTTATTTTAATAACAGAATAAATCCAATCCGTTTTTCTATTTTCGTAGCAGAAAAATTAACTACCCTCTTCAATTTTCCTCTTTAATGTTGAGTAAATGGCCATTTATGTAATAACATTTATGTTGTGGCCGTTTTGCATAAACAACCATTCTGAAGAGTTGCATCTCTTCAGATTTCAGCCCAACTTTGGCTATAAATACAACATTATTCTGCTCAGAATTTCACTGCGATTTTCTGAGTTTCTTCTCCTTCTTCTGCATACTTTTAGCATCAAACAAAGCAAAAGTAAGTGTGATTTGCTTCCGAACGTTGTGTTCGCTGAAACACTGGGGTTTGAAGTACCACTACACCAGTGTGTAATTCGTTCTATCTCGGGAGGAAATAATCCATAACCTTGGGTACTAGGAGGGGATTACATTCTTTAAAAAAATACTGTGAATTCAGTGGGCTCGAATTAATTTTCTGTTTAAGTTTATTTTTGTTTATATTAATTTATATTTCCAGAATTATTTTACAAATACAGCATATTAACAACTATTTCAAAGTGATACCATTTTTATTTTTTATTTTTTTGCTGTACCGGTTTGTCAACAACTAGTAGAAAATAAAAAGGCGTTAATGAAAAGAAGGGAATGTAGATGTGGCAACGCTCTTTACGTATGGAATGATTTAAACCTTGAACTTTATTTTGTGTAAATGATTTTATATGTGCGAACAGTATAAACATATTTATACGATTAAATTATTAAAAATTAGTTCCAAATATATTTATCAGATAACATTAATTGATAGTCTTAAATAAATAACAATTAATCTACAGCAGCAATGAACGATACTGAACTAAAAATCTTCTTTACATCATTAATATATGGAATATAGTATAACTTAAATCCTTTTTTATGCACCAAATGGCATATAGAACAGAAAAGGTCGAGTAGGTGGCTGCTCCAGGGGATCGATGTGGTCCTTTACTGCATGGAACATTGTGCCATCAGTCGTTCAATATTACCAGCACCCTTTGTTTAAGGTCAAAAGTTCACACACACACACAACGACTCTACCACCTATTTATACTCCCTATGTTCACCTTACTGTCACTCTCTTTTCTCAGCCCACTTTTTCACTTCATCCCTCTCTACAATGGAAGGGAAGCTCATTTCAATTCCATTTCTCTTCACTTTCTTTACCCTTTCCATTTCTGTATCATCTGTTTCTCTTCAATATCAAACACTTACCCTACGCTCTCTCCCTGAACCTCAATCCCTCTCATGGGCCACCCAAGATTCCAATGACTTTCAACCCTTAAATTCCGAAAATACCCTTGCTGTACAACTACACCACGTAGACTTAATCACTCCTGATACATCCTTATTCAACACCACACCACATGCATTATTCAAACGGCGTCTTCAACGTGACGCCGTTAGAGCAAAACTCCTCTCTAACCTCGCTGAAGCGGTTGCTAACGCTAATGCCACCGTTAAAGACTTCAGCAGCTCCGTCATCTCTGGTCTTGCTCAGGGTAGCGGCGAGTACTTTACGCGCATAGGCATTGGTACTCCACCTAAGTACGCTTACATGGTTTTAGACACTGGCAGCGACGTCGTTTGGATCCAGTGCTTGCCATGCAGACAATGTTATAATCAGTCCGACCCGGTTTTTGACCCGAGTAAATCATCCTCATTTACTGGGCTCTCCTGTGATTCTCCTTTGTGCCGCCGGCTTGACTCGCCCGGCTGTAACAACAAAAACAAATGCCTTTACCAAGTCTCCTACGGCGACGGTTCATTCACTGTCGGCGAATTCTCAACTGAAACTTTAACGTTCAGAAAGACACATGTCAGCGACATTGCATTCGGTTGCGGCCACGATAATGAAGGTTTGTTCATCGGAGCTGCTGGTTTGTTGGGGTTAGGTAAAGGGAAACTTTCATTTCCGGGTCAAGCCGGAAGCCGGTTCGGTAATAAATTCTCATACTGCTTAGTCGACCGGACCGGTTCTCCTAAACCGTCTTATCTCATTTTCGGCGAAACAGCAGTTACAAGAAATACCATTTTTACCCCTCTTTTAACCAACCAAAAACTAAACACATTTTACTACGTGGAACTCACCGGGATCAGCGTCGGAGGTACAATGGTTCCGGGGATTACGCCGGAGTTGTTCAAGCTCGGTGCTGACGGTACTGGTGGAGTCATTGTCGATTCGGGTACATCAGTGACCCGGTTGACCCGACCCGCTTACGTGGCGCTGAGGGACGCATTCAGCTTAGGTACTAAAAATCTGAAGAGAGCGCCAAATTACTCTTTATTCGACACGTGTTATGATTTGTCGGGTAAAACCGAAGTTAAGGTTCCAACGTTGGTGTTACATTTTAAGGATGCTGACGTGGCATTGCCAGCGTCGAATTACTTGATTCCGGTAAGTAGTGAAGGGAGATTCTGCTTTGGATTTGCGGGTACGGCAAGCGGGTTGTCTATAATTGGGAATATTCAGCAGCAGGGTTTTCGGGTCGTGTTTGATGTTGCGAGTTCGAGGTTAGGGTTTGCTCCACGTGGGTGTGATTAATCTCAGATTATGAATTCTTGATAGTTAAAACTCTGTTTTTTCCCAAAAGAAAGTTTATGGCTTTTTAGTGTAAGTTTTTGTTTTCATGGTTTGATGAACATGTGAAAAAGGAAGAGAGGGAGTTTGGACTTTGCAGAAAAAAGAGGAACATCGTCACATGTTGTTTGTTTGTACTGTGTGCTAATGATATTATATTATAGCGCAATCTTATTCGTTACCTCATCTCAAATAGAGTTTTTAAAGTAATCAGTAATGGTAACTTTAGTAAGATAATTAACTTTATCTTAGTTTCTTAAAGTAACATCTTTTCGCGAAGAGGAAAGAGAATTTTTTTCTCAATTTTTGGTTAGTTGGTTGACAAGTGGGACCTCAACCAATACAATGGTTAACCAAAGAAATATCTCACACAACACAAGTATGACTTTGGCATGTGAAACTACAAAGTAAATTTCTCACTTCAGTGTTCCTGCAACTAGTTGGAAGACTGAAAAGTATGTTACAGCTGAATCTACAATGAAAACACAATTCAACACCTGAGAAGCAGGTGGTAGCTATCAATAAGACAAAAGGAGTGTCATTATTTATTATGGTACAGATTATTATTGCTGCGTCAAAACCGCAAAAGTTGAAATCTCCCGCCCTAGTGTGGAAAAATGCGCCTTATAATGGTGCAAATAGGCAGAAATTGACGGTAAGAGTATGAATGTGAACTCGGCTACCCAAATTCCTTCCAAAGTGACCAATTTAATTTGGGCATATTTATTAAAAAATAATAAATTTTAAATAAAAGTAGTTAGTATGACTAAATTATACTTAATTAAATATTACAACATAGTTAATGTTAGGAGTAAAAGATTTTTTAGGAATACGTATATGAGGGTAATTTTAAAAAAATAAATTAAATTGTTTCTTGGTTATATAAATCGATATTTATTTTGGACTAAAATAAAAAAAAAAATTGACCACTTATTGTGGACCGGATGGACTAATTAT
The DNA here is from genome assembly GCA_026770625.1 of Nicotiana glauca. Taxonomy (NCBI): domain Eukaryota; kingdom Viridiplantae; phylum Streptophyta; class Magnoliopsida; order Solanales; family Solanaceae; genus Nicotiana; species Nicotiana glauca. The sequence goes on from MU778463.1 coordinate 200,729, forward strand.
TTGAAAGAGAGTGAATTCTTTTGACTTCCTTGTAATTAAATGTAAAGTTTGTGTCCCAAATGGCGATACTAATTAGTACTCCCTCCTGTTCACAATAAGTGACCATTTTATATTTGGCACACTCATTAAGAAAATACGAACGCCTAGAGAAATATTGGGATTTGTAAACAAGGGCAAAGTTTGAAAAAACAAAGTTAATTCCTTCTTGATTTTGTAAAAGTTTGTTGTTTACTCTAAAATTCGAGTAACAATTAAACTTATATTGTGGTTTTAAGAATATGTGATTCGATCCAATACCAATTTATAGACAAAGAATTAAATAGATAAATTGGGAGATAAGATAGATCAAACCAGTATGCGAGTGGAGTCTCGACCTCGATTCAAGACGGTCTCGATATAGAGCAACAATAATAACAGTAAAGAAATGAAACAACAATGATGAATAGTAACGAATGATAAGTAAGATAAAAGAGAAGTAGATGTATGTATTCTTAGTAGTGAATAATCATGCTTACAAATAAATGAGATTCCTCCTTATATAATAGAGTAGTTCTAAACAAGGTACACTTCTAATAATATATAGTAGAAAATCATATTGACAACTGATTAACCGCCAAAGATCAATCCATTCCGAAATTCACGTCATAATCTTTGATCTATCACCGATATGTCGCTCTTTCCGTTACTGAACTATACCGGCATCATTTTGAAGTATGCCCTTTCCTGACCTCAATTAGTAATGTCGACTTCAATCTTGGAAAGCAACTTCGATCCCGAACTCGACGTTCTAGCCTTTCGACATGGTATCTCTTTTTCAATCAAAGAATGAAATCGGGTAGCCCCAATTTCCATTGTATACTGATAGTCTCCTCGTTTCTTAGAGTAAAATGATAAGAAACGACTTGAGCCTCGATTTTCTGGAGACCCCTGTAGTGATATCATCCCCGTGACATAAGCGATCGAGGCAACCAAAATGTCTCGTCGGTACAGTTTTCCAAACCATTAGTGCTTACCAGAGGACGGTCGGCCACTAGCACCACCGAACCGTCGCCGTGAACCTATAAATACATTCCCTTTGGTTGAATCAAAATTTTACTTCCACCTTCACTATGTTTTCTAAGTCTCTTCCTCTCTCCATCTATTGTCTTTCACCACCTGTTGAGTCAATTTTGTTAGTATCAAAAATACCAAATTTCACCTCTTTCTGCTTCCTTCTATCTGAATCAATGGCGAAAACCTCCAATACCATCCTACAAAAAGAGAAGGCTTCTTCCTCTTCTTCTCGGCCGGTGATCGGTTCTAAGATTGCACTACTATTGAGTAGCGAGAGAGGTCGGTGCAGTTTTAATCCAACTAGGTCAGGATCGAATCCACAGGGAGTTAATGATTGGAATTAGATTTATATCTAAGCTAAATGCATGCTTTGAGTCTAATTACAGTTCCACAAATATTGGTTTGATTTCTACTTCTAACTTTACTCTAAAGATAGCAATGATTGAAATTAAGGACAATATTTTTGTTGTTTTTTTATGTGTTTAAAGAGACTAGGGTCGTGACTTTTACCTAGGTGGATATCTAACGGGTAGCAAAATCTAAGGCAAGCTTGATCAGTTGGGATCATAATATAGCTATCACACCCGGGTACTAACTCTATACCTCTCGGTAGTTAGAGTAATTTTGCTAAATTTGGCTTTCTCAAGTCCAAATGGGTATTCATACAAATCAAGTGATATCAGCTCAAGTTGGGCATTATTATCTCTAGGTTTAACCCTCTAATTGGGGCTATCAAACTCTTGAATTCACCCCAGTTCCTTGTTAGCCTAGTTGTCCTAGACTTAGTCCCTCTTTCTCAAGTAAATACTAAGTCATAAAGGCATGAATGAATGTTTGCAACCATTAATTCTATAGTTCTAGCAAGAACTAGGCTAAATATCACTAACCCATTCACATTCAAGCCCTAAAATCAAATACCCAGTAAATACCCACACTAGAGTTGGGTCACAAACCTAGCTATGGGTTTAGCTATTCATGAAAATAACAGAAATTAAAGATGAAATGAAGTGAAAATACATAATATTAATTTATGGAATGAAAATCTAATGTTAAGAGATGAATCTAGTACAAAATTTCCGAAAACAGAATATTCAACCCTCGCACGTGCTCCTCCAAAACATAACCTGACCTAAGAATGACAAAAAGTACTACCTATACAAAGCTGAAAATATCTGACAAAATTACACTTGCGGAGGTTATGCGGCCGCATAATTCTAAGTGCGGTCACATTCTAGCTTTTGCGGCCGCATAATTCTGATGCGGTCCGCATTTTTCCCTTTTGGATCTGGATTGACTGGACTTTCACAGATTGCATAATTCCAAGTGTGGCCGCACTCCAGATTATGCGGCCGCATAATAGTGATGCGGTCCGCACTTGCTTGAGTTTGGCTTGAAATCAACTCTCTGATTCTTCATCTTGCGGACCGCACAATTTCAATCGCGGCCGCACAATTTTGGTATTGTCTGCACTATTCTCTTTTGTTCAAGTTTCCAGCTCTCTGAATATCAGTTATCGCGGTTCCCGTAATTATGATCGCGGCCGCACCATGGGTTTTGCGGCCGCACAATATTGGTGCGGTCTGCGCTTCAGGATTCTTTGTCTATTTTTGGTTTTGTTCAACTTTTGACTCCTTTGTGAGTTAGTTTTGATTCCTTTGGCTCATTTTGAACAACTCCTACAGGTAAGCACATTTCATTAGTTTCTAGGAATATCTTTAAACATTTTTGGTCTAAAATATAAGTAAAAGAGAGCAAATAATTGGTTAAAATCCCTATTATCAACTCCCCCAAACTTAAGCTTTTTCTTGTCCTTAAGCAAATAAGGTAATTCCTTTCTCCACTAAAATAAAAGGGTGTTTCAGCTGGCCTAAGGTGAATCAATCATGCATCAATTGGGACTAACAATTACCCTCAACACAAATGAATTATCAACAACACCATGTTTTGACCTTTTTAGTACTATCGCTCTAATGTGACACTAGAGCATCAAGAGTTGTCTTAATTCACCTAGGAATTTCACTCTATACACAAGTCATTGTGGAACCCAAACTTCTCCTCCTCTACTCTCTATACACAAACCTCATTTTAGAATGAAACACTCAAAACGAGGATTGTGAAGAAGTACGCTCATCTCTCTCAAAAGAATGACACAAGTCTGGCGTTAAGTACCATAAGCTTGCCCCATATGTAAATCACCACTAATGTAAGCTCACTAAACTCGAAATCATATAGGAATTTTGCGGGAATATAATGAAGGCTTTTGGATGAAGATAGGACTTATCGGCATATGATAGTTTCATCTTTCCTGAAGCACTCCATTTTCTCCTTTCGGCTCATACTTTCTTGAATCCTTGAGTCATTTTCTTCTTCCTAAAGGGAACTAGAGAGACACACCGTCACTTTTTCTTGCTCATGGCAATTATTTTTCCAATTTTTCTAATCATTCTATGCCTTTCATCATTGCTTTCTTTGAATCCCTTCTACTTTCTATCTTATTCACTTTCTTTTTGACATATTTCTTTTGGCCTTTCTTTTCTTTTCTTTGCTTTCCCTTTTCTTCATTTTTTTTTGTTTTTTGTACCTTCTATCACTTTCACATTCCTCGTCACTCCCCCAAACTTATGATTTTGCCAATTGTCATCCAAGGAAAGATCGGATGTCAAGAGAGGGTCATTATAGAACGGATAAAGGTTTATAGCTTGGTTATTGAAAGAAAAAGGGCTTCGGCTCAAAAGGGGTTGACTACGGATATCATATTGGTAGGCTACGAAAGCTTTCAAATTGCAGATTGGATCAAGGAGAGCCTAAAACCATTTCTTAAGTCGAGCTATGATAAGTCGGAATTTTACCATATTTTATAACCCTACTTGCTTATGCTTTGGTTAAAAATTGCTACAAAATAGTCTCAAAATGCTCACAAGTTGTGCTTCATTGCAAGTTTGAGCGACAAAGTGACAAATGTCAAAGATCGGCTCAAAGCTGAGTGAAACCTGCTCAAGTTTCAAAGACTAAGTGAAATGAGGAAAAGAGGGCCTAGTGAGAACCGTGCAAGAGTGAATGCGGCCACATTAGGAGATTCAGAGACCTAGCATTTTCAAGCAGCGATAACACGGGCGCGGTACTAATCACGCAGTCCGCGGTCAGACTTCGCGGCCGCGCTACCCTTTTACGCTGTCCGCATACATGAGGTTCAGAGACTAGAAAATTTGGGGATTAAAGCCATGTGGCCGAGCTTCTCTTTTGCATGGTCCGCGTGAACGAGATTTAGAGAGCTGAGGATTTAGCAATTTCAAGCAATGCGCTCCGCGCTCCTGTATGTGCGGCCGCACCAACTTCTATCGTGGCTGCGGTGTACTTTCTCGCGGTTCGCGGTCCCCAACTTCAGAGAAGCTGAAATCATAACTCCAAGAGCCAGTGCAGCCACAGTCCTTTTTGCGAGGTCCGCGCTGACTCCGCAGGGGTATTTTTGTCCAGTTTTTCTTGCCTAGTATAAATAGAACATTTTTACAATTTTTAGGTCAAGTTTATATTTTGAACGCAACTGAGCTTGTGAGACTCGATATTGTAGCCATTTTCGGCACTTTTGCTCTATATTATTGTAGTTTCTTCTTAGTAATTAATTAATATGCTTAGCTCTTCATCTATTTCTTCAATTTCTGTACCTAGCATGAGTAGCTAAACCCATTAGCTAGGGTTGTGGCTCAACCCTAGTGTGGGTAATTGATGGTTGTTGCCATCTAGGGTTAGAATAATATTGGGTATTTGCTAGTTGGGTTGATTTTATGTTTCAATTTAGAATTTGTGGTTGCAAACATAGATTCAAGCTTAATGGGTTTGACTCGTCTTGAGAAAGAGAGTTTATGACCCCAAAATTGACCTAACAAGGAATTGGGATGGACTCATGAGAAATGATAGTCCCAATTAACGGGTTAAATCTCGAGAGAGTAATCACCCTACTTGAACCCTAGTTGCTTTATCAAATTGGCCTACCCAATTGGTCTCGAGAGAGTTAATTGAGCAAAATCACTCTCTCTATCGAGAGGTGTAAGAGTGGGTACAATTGTGCAACAGTTATAGCATAAGCCCCAAATATATCAATCTACCCTTAGCAACTTCTACTCATCGATTAGCTACCTAGGTACTGTCATGACCCTAGTGCCTTTCTCTATATTAAATACAATTTAGCAATATTCTCATAGCATAATTTTGTTTTAATTATTAGTTTTGTAATAGTAGTTATAAAAAAACAAAGAAAACCAAAAATATTTGAAGTGACATTAGAAGCACAACCGCATCTCTAGACTAGACAGACAATACAACTCCACTACTAGCTCCCTGTGGAAATTCGATCTTGAACCACTATTCGGGTAAAAGCTATTGCGACCCGCTCTTACTACCTTGGTATAGCGTTGATTCGGCAGTGATCACTTTTTGGCGCCGTTGTTGGGGAGCTTGCGGTATTGACTATTTGTTTAGCTAGTTTTGTGTTTTGCTTCTCTTTCCTTCTCTTTTACTAATTTTGTTGTGTCGATCACTCAGGTACTATGGCTTTAAATGCTAATGATCCTCTTGGCAATGCCATGGCGGGGGAGGAGGTTGAAGATATTGATCAAGATGAGCTTCGATTACCTCGAGCTCCACATATAGGCAGAAATGCCAATGCAAATGCTAATCCGAATGAGAATATTCCAGACCCTCCTCTGCCACCGCTAAGAGTGGTTCCAAGAGTCCTCCCAAATCAAGTATATGCGAGTTCCATCGTTCCTCCCCGAATCCAGGCGGGGAACTTTCAAATCACAAATGTCATGTTGACCTTGCTCGAGCAAAGAGGGTATTTTACAAGCGCCTCTGATCAAAATGCTTACAAGCACTTGAAGGGGTTCGTTGATACATGATGGGGTAGCAAGAAAACAAACGTATCCGAGGATGCATTGAGATTGAGGCTTTTCCCATTCTCTCTTCGGGGTAAAGTGTAGGATTGGTTAGAAAGGCTCCCCAATCATTCCATCAACACATGGGATAAATTGGCGGATAAATTTATTGCGAAGTTCTTTTCTCCAAGTCATATGACGCCTCTTCGGGATGAAATTCAAGCTTCCAAGAAAGAGCCAACGGAACCTTTGCATGATATATGGGAAAGATATAGAACAATGGTGAAGGAGTGCCATAATAACGACATGACTGAGGCAATGATACAACAAACTTTTTATCGGGGCATCAACACCACGAATCAGTGCATTGTGAATCAATTAGCCAGAGGGAACTTCATGAAACTTTCTTACCAAGAAGCATGTGATGTACTTGATGAAATGGCCGACACCTCTTCGGCATGGAAAAGTCAAGCAAATGTGCCCCAAGGTGACCCCACGGTCATCCATTTGCACAAGGAATTGCACGATCATGGCAAAGCTATTGCCGAGCTTACAACAACTATGAATCAATTGGCGATGGCGCAATTACAACAAGTCCAAAATCCACGCTAAGTCAATGCAATGGAAGGTGTTTCTATGTTGAAAAGGAGGCAAAGAGGGCAACAACAACCTCAAGGTAATTGTGAGCAATTTGACAACAACAATGATGGTGGTGGTTATTCGAATGAGTGCTATGATGAGTAAAGTGAAGAATGTCAATATGTCAATAACTACCAAGGGAATAGAGGAAATCAAGGGAATCAACAATGGCGTCCCCAAGGAAATTGGGGCAATCAACAAGGCGACGGTAATTGGAACAATAACAACCAACAACAAGGTGGTGGAAATTGGAACAAAAACAATCAAAACAATAATTAGGGTAACCAAGGTAACAATCAAGGCAATTGGAATGGGAACAATAATAATTGGAGCAACAACAGCAACAATCAAGGAGGGTAGAATAATAGCGGAAATCAAGGCAACCGGGGGCAAGGCTTTCAAAGGCCCCCCATGTACCAGCAACCAAACAATCCACCTCCTTTTCAATCTCAAGGGTCTAGTTCTTCGGGTAATGATATGGGGAGAATAGAAATGACGTTCGAACAAATGATGAAGAAGAACCAAGACTCCGATGCTCAATTGGCTTCCCATAACACCTCTATTCGGAATTTGGAGGTGCAACTTGGCCAAATATCTCAATCGTTAAATACTCGACCTAAGGGTGCTCTACCAAGTGATACGGAGGGAGGTAACAATCATGTGATGGCAGTTACAACAAGAAGCATAAAAGGCGGTGATGTGCATGCCTCGAATGAAAATCAAGTTGTGAATGACGAAGTAGAGTTGCATGATGATAATGTGCCTTTGGTTGTTGATGAAATAGTTGAACCAAATGTGACCAATGACGTGCAGATTGATACTGATGATGAGGCCAGGGTAGAGACTCAAGATGCCATGAACCCGTCAAGGGAACACATTATTGATATGCCCGCAGTGGTGCCCAAAGCCAAGGCACCCTTGCTTAGGCCACCTCCACCTTACTCTCAATGGTTAGCAAAGCAAAAAGGTGACAATTAATTCAAAAATTTCATTGAAATGATGAAGAGTCTTACTATCAATATGCCATTGGTGGAGGCACTTGAACAAGTGCTGGGGTATGAAAAGTTCATGAAGGATGTGGTAACTAAGAAGAGGTCTATGGAGTGTGAAACAATTAAAATGACGCATCAAGTGAGTTCTATAGTGCATTATATGGCCCCAAAACTTGAAGACCCCGGAGCTTTTACTATCCCTTGCACTATCGGTAGTGTAGATTTTGCCAAAGCCCTTTGTGACTTGGGGGCTAGCATTAATTTGATGCCTTATTTGGTTTTCAAGACTTTGGGAATCAGACAACCTAGGCCAACCTCAATGAGACTTCAAATGGCGGATCGATCGATGAAGCGACCCTTGGGCATAATTGATGATGTTCTTGTCCGTGTGGATAAATTCATATTGCCGGCCGACTTTATCATATTGGATTGTGAGGTGGACTTTGAAGTGCCGATTATTCTTGGAAGAACTTTCCTAGCTACGGGGAAGGAATTGGTTGATGTTGAATCGGGTAAGTTGGCATTCCGAGTGGGAGATGAGAAGGTGGTATTCCATGTGTGCAAATCAATGAGGCAACCCAATAGCACGGAGTTGTATTCATTTGTGGACACTGTCAAAAGTGTAGGGATGGCAATGGGGCGGGGCGGGGCGGGG
>MU778463.1:209866-229303 GCA_026770625.1 Nicotiana glauca
ACAAAACCCGCACCCACCCCAACCCATTGCCATCCCTACAAAAATGTGATAGTGGATGACACAAGTTCCATTATAATTGTCGAAGATCCTCTTGAGGCCGTGCTTCTTAACATGGATGTCAATGATGATGCTAGTCAAGTGGAGTGCATGAATGCATTGCATGGTATGGGTTCATATTCATATGAGCCTAGAAAGTTATCTTTAGATCTTGAAAATCGCAAAACTCCACCAACCAAGCCATCGATTGAGGATCCATCGGTGTTGGAGTTGAAGCCACTTCCTCCACACCTCTGGTATGAATTTTTGGCCTCTAAATCAACTCTTCCAGTTATTCTTTCTTCTTGCCTTACTAACTTGCAGGTTGAGGCCACTTTGGAGGTGCATCAAAAGCGAAAAAGGGAAATAGGATGGACTCTAGCGGACATTCGGGGGATAAGCCCCGTATTTTGCATGTATAAAATCATCTTGGAGGAGGATGCAAGGCCTTCAATTGAACATCAAAGAAGACTAAATGACGTGATGCAAGAAGTGGTAAAGAAAGAGGTTATCAAGTGGCTTGACGCCGGTGTGGTTTATCCAATCTCCAATAGTTGATGGACCTCTCTGGTCCAATGTGTGCCAAAGAAAGGTGGGATGACGGTAGTGACAAATGACCACAGTGAGATTATTCCCACTCGGACCATTACCGGGTGGAGAGTTTGTATGGACTACCGGAAACTCAACAAGGTGACTCACAGAGATCATTTCCCCTTACCATTCCTCGATCAAATGCTTGATCGTCTTGTGGGTCGAGCTTTCTATTGCTTTTTGGATGGGTACAGGGGCTACAATCAAATCTTAATTGCCCCGGAGGACCAAGAGAAGACCACTTTTACATGCCCCTATGGTACATTTGCTTTCTGCCGGATACCATTCGGGTTGTGCAATGCTCCGGCGACCTTCTAACGTTGCATGATGGCTATTTTCACCGACATGGTGGAAGACATATTGGAGGTCTTTATGGATGACTTTAGTGTGGTTGGTGACTCCTTTGAGGAATGCTTGGTAAATCTGGATAGAGTCTTAGCTCTATGTGAAGAAACTAACCTCGTTCCCAATTGAAAAAAATACCATTTTATGGTAGAAGAAGGTATAGTGTTGGGTCACAAGATCTCAAAACGAGGAATTGAAGTTGATAAGGCCAAGATCAAGGTCATTTCGAGGCTTCCTCCCCTACTTCTGTCAAAGGGGTGAGGAGTTTTCTTGGGCATGCCGGGTTCTACCGGCGGTTCATCAAAGATTTCTCGAAGGTTGTGAATCCACTTTGCAAAGTTGCTAGAGAAAGATGCCAAGTTTGTTTTTGATGAAAAAGGCATGGAGGCCTTTGAACTTTTAAAGCACAAGTTGACCTCAACTCCTATCATCACCGCACCTAATTGGAGTTTGCCCTTTGAACTAATGTGTGATGCAACTGACGTTGCGGTGGGGGCGGTGTTAGGTCAATGAATTAGTAGAATGTTCCATCCCGTGTACTATGCAAGCAAGACTATGAATGAATCTCAACGGAATTACATGGTGACGGAGAAGGAATTGTTGGCAATTGTATTTGCTTTGGAAAAATTTTGGCCTTATCTTATGTGGGCCAAGGTGATTGTGCACACGGACCATGATGCCCTTAGGTATTTGATGTCCAAGAAGGATTCTAAGGATAGATTGATGAGATGGGTGCTACTTCTTCAAGAATTCGACTTAGAAATAGTGGACTGGAAAGGAAGTGAGAATCAAGTTGCGGACCATTTGTCCCGGTTGGAGGAAGAAGGGAGGCCATGTGACGGCCTTGAAATAAATGATGCATTCACCGATGAGCAACTTCTTTTCATGTCTAGGTATGACATTCCATGGTTCGTGGACATCGCCAACTTTATTGTGACCGGAATTGTCCCGTGTGAGCTCTTTTCCAACCAAAAGAAGAAACTCAAATGGGATAGTTTGGATTTTTATTGGGATGAGCCGTACTTGTTTAAAATTTGCATGGATGGTGTGATTAGAAGATGAGTCTTGGAAGGTGAACAATTGAGCATATTGGAGGCTTGTCACTCCTCCCCTAATGTGGCCATCATGGAGGGGTGAGGACGGCTTCAAAGGTCTTAAGTTGCGGTTTCTATTGGCCGACTTTATTTAAGGATGCTAGTGATTTGGTAAAGAGATGTGGTGCATGCCAAACAGTCGGCGGAATTTCAAAAAGGGATGAGATGCCCCTCAATACGATTCTAGAGGTAGATATTTTTTATATTTGGGGCATCGATTTCATGGGTGCTTTCGTTAGGTCTTGTGGGAACACTTATATTCTCGTGGCAGTAGACTATGTCTCAAAGTGGGTTAAAGCTGTGGCTTTACCTAACAATGAAGCCCGGAGTGTTGTGGCATTCTTGAAAAAGAGTATCTTCACAAGGTTTGGCACCCCTCATGCGATCATTAGTGATGGAGGTTCTCACTTTTGCAACAAGGCTTTTGATTTATTGCTTGCCAAGTATGGAGTAAATCATCAGGTCACTACCCCCTACCATCCTCAAGCTAGTGGTCAAGTGGAAGTATGCAACCGAGAAATAAAGAGTATTTTGTCCAAGACGGTAAATGCTAATAGGACCGATTGGTCAAAAAAGTTGGATGATGCTTTATGGGCATATCGAAAAGCTTACAAGACCCCAATTGGTATGTCCCTGTACCGGTTGGTGTTTGGTAAAGCTTGCCATCTTCTGGTGGAATTAGAGCACAAGGCTATGTGGGCCTTAAGGAATTTGAACTTGGAATGGGATGTTGTGGCGAATCTCTGTGTTGAGCAACTAAATGAGCTTGATGAGTTTAGATTTCATGCCTACTCCAGCTCGTCCTTGTATAAGGACAAGATGAAGTATCTTCACGATAAATATGCTCGGGAAAAGGAATTCAAGGTTGGTGATATGGTTCTTCTTTTCAACTCCCGGTTGAGGTTATTTCCGGGAAAGCTCAAGTCAAAGTGGAGTGGGCCATTTGAAGTTGTATGTGTGACTCCTTTTGGTGCTCTTGATCTCAAGAACAAGAATGGTGAAGTTTTTCGGGTCAATGGGAATCGTGTCAATCATTATTTGGGGAAGTTTGATGATAGCCACGTGGTGGCACTCATTCACTTGAAGTGATGTGATGGTAACATGAGTCGTGCCGCGACGTTAAATCAGGCACTTCTTGGGAGGCAACCCATGTCTTTTTCTTTCTTTTTGATTTTCTTTGTAGCTTAGGATTTTTTAGCTAATTATTTGTGAGATGTTGCAGGGATTGTGTTGAAGTAGTGCAAAACAAAAAGAAAAAAAATTTTAGTCTCTGAAATTGCCAGTGTGGCTGCGGTACACTTTGTACGGTCCACACTGGCGTGCGCCAAATTTGCATAGTCTCTGAAGTTTGTCAGTGCGGCCGCGGTGCTTTTTTGTGCGGTCCGCGCTGGCAAGTAAAAATTATAGTGCTCTCTGAAGTTTTCCACTGCGGCCGCATTCCTGTCTGTGCGGTCAGTATGGGCTACTTACTGCAAGGCTACATGAACAAACCCAGTGCGGTCCGCGGTCACTTTTGTGTGGCCGTGCTGGTAGGTGAGTACGGGTCCCACTGGGTGTCTATAAAAAGAGACCAAGGGTCTCCTTTTACCCTTTTAGCACTTTGAAAACCCAGAACCCTATTTCTATTGTTCATCATTTTCTGAGCCTGTTATTCTTGCTTGATTGGATTAACTGCACTCATTCTTCATCAATCTGGTAACATCTCATGCACACATGATTAATTAATTTCTTAGTTTTCATCTTTTGCCCAGTATTGTAACTTCTCTTTTTCTTCCTATGTTTCTTCGAATCATTAGTCTAGGGTAGATTTCATGTTAGTTTTTGTGTGTTCAATATGACTAAGGATTGGATAACTAAGTAGGAGTCAAAAATTGAACAAAAATGGATAGAGCATGAAAACCCTAACTTAGTGCCTATAAACCCTAGCTCAGCGCGGGCTGTGGTTGCTTTTATGCGATCGCGCTGTCCTGACGCGGTCCGCGTTGCATTTTGTGCGGACCGCGGTGCTCTTGTGATTGCAAGTTAAATGTTCCTAGTGCGGTCGCATTGCTATTTTGTGCGGTCTACACTGGCCCACCGCGGCCGCGGTCCTATTTTGTACGGACCACGGTGGGAGATTCAGAGAGTTATATTTTGGGGCCTTTGCCCAGCGCAGACCACGGTCACTTCTATGTGGTCTGCGGTGCCTCCAATGCGGCCGCACTCCTATTTTGTACGGTCCGCGGTGCTGTGTTCTGCGTCCTGTTCTGCAACTGTGTGCTGCAATTAGATCTGCAATCTATTTCATTCACCTGTTTCACTGCATGTGCTTAAACTAACAATGTTAGATGATTATATTTGCAGATAATGGTTTAAAAAAGGGGTGGAAAATAATCACAATAACCCATGAGAGGTGGTTCCTCCCGAGGGAGTAAAGGTAAGAGAATGCAAAACTCACTCCCCAGGCTCGAGAGAACATAAAAAGGACCCGGAAATTGATAAAAGCTAATGCCAAGGACCCTCTCATTCGTCAGAGAGTGAGTATGTGCCCTCCAAAGACATCTCCTCAAATTCAGTCCCAACTCACATAACCGACCCCCTCCACCTAGTTGATACCCCTCCACCATTACCCACCTCCAAAAGACCAGTGAATGTAGTCTCGGATTCTTCTAACGAGTTCGCAGTCGGTAGTTGGAAATACTCCCCCTCCCCCACAGCTTCATTATCTGGGGAGAGTGTAGGCAGAGATGAGGGAGTTGAGCCTCACATTATGGGAGTTGCACAGACTAGGAAAGCCGAAGAGTTGGAGGATAGATTTGTGAGCCAAGTGGCTTACCACAAGTTTAGAGAGTGGTTGACAATGAGGAAGTTGATACCGGAGAGGAGTTTTATTGACTCTGACCTTTTGCTCCACAATCCGAATGTGCAGAGGGAGTTCCGAAATAGAAAGGGCTGGGAGTTCTTTATGGAGAAGTGCATCGATGCTAATAAGCACATGGTTAGGGAATTCTACTCTAATATAGCTCACATTGTCAAGGATACCAAAGTGACCAAAGTTAGAGACAAAAGAGTGTTGTTTGATGGAACATCTTTAAATGAGTATTTGGGGTTCCGGGTGAAGATGAGTCACTTTATTTGGCTTAGTTAGGGATGGGTGAGGAAGTTGGTCCTTGATTGGCCTAGTATTTGGCAATCCCAAGTAGTGTGCCAGAGTGGTTGCAAGCAGGGAAGAAAATATTCCGGAAGACTTTCAACTTTGAGGCTTGAGGGTGGTTGACATTTGTATGCAGTCGGCTTGACCCTTCTACTCACGATCAGACTATTCCACTTACCCGGGCAGTTCTTGTTGCGTCTATTATGACCGGGTACCCTATCAATGTGGGCAATGTGATGTCCCGTGTGATTTCTGCTGTGGGGCAAGAGCATGACCGGAATTATCCTTTTCCTAACACCCTTTCAATGTATTTCCAAGACATGGAGGTGGAGAAGAAAAGATATGATGTCAAGACCAAGCCTGTGGCTCCCTATTCTTGGTATAGTATGCATGCCCGAACAACCCTAAGTACAAGAACTACCATCCACCTGCTTCTGCCCCAACTGGCCAGTCTAAGGAGCCAGTTGCGGTAGAGCCTTCCACCGCCTGTTGCCACTAAAGGAGTAGACTTGCCTCCAGGACTTTCCTCTACTGCTGGTCCCATTTCTTCAGTAGGCCTGGGAATGCCATGTTCCAAGACTCATCCCTTCACTGCCCATCAGTTGAGCAAGGCATTGGCTAGCTTGAACAACTGGATGTCAGCTGCGACATCCAAGTTGTCCACATTGTCTTCCACTATTCAGATCCAATCAACACCTTAGCCAGCTCAGATTCCTCAGTCCATTGAGGACACTTTGAAGTAGCTCCTAGAGAACCAAGAAAAGATTATACAGACACATGCTACTTTGACTACAGCTGTGGAGTCACATGGCAAGGCTCTGAAGAAGCTTGCCAAGGAAAACAATAAGATGAGGAGATCACGGGCTTCTAAGGAGTCTTTGAAGCACCTCAGGACAGATGTGGACAAGTTATTGGCAGATCAGATGCCTCTAGATTTTCTATTTGGGGATCCAGCCCCAGATCCAGCAGCACCAGTAGTAGAGTCACAGCAGGAGCAGGCACCTAGGCAGCCTAGGAAGAAGAGGAACCTCCCTAGTACAGCTGATGCAGTTATTGAGGTGGTAGTCCTATAGGAGGCTTCCTCCAGTTTTCCACATACGGCACCTGACATCCAGCCGGTCCAGAAGCAGGCCTCAGTCCCAGAATTTGAGCAGCAGGAGTTCAGGATCCAGTCTGAGGCTCCCGCATATGCAGAGGACTTGGGGACCACTAATGATCCCATGCAGACTGACCAAGCCTAGGGAGCTCCTATATCCTTTATTATGATTTTTGATGCTTATTTTGGTACTTGGCATTGGGGACAATGTCAGCTTTTATTCGTGGGGGTGCGACCTACTTTTTTGTTGATTATCTGGATGACTGTATATATAGATTGCTAGTTTATGCTTTACTTTGATTTTCTATTTTGGCCCGTATGTAACTTTACACTTTAGCCACTTTTCTTCTACTTTTTATTCTCTTTTTTGGTCTGTATATAATTTTACATTTCTGTACATATTCGTCCCCCGTTGTATATTTTACTCCCATATTGTACATATTCATTCTATTTTCTATTTTCGCAATTTTTTTTATTTTTAGCTTTATAGTTAGGCTCGTTGCCTCTTGTTTTGTTTTTGACGCTTCCAATAAGCCCTTGGTTTTTTTAAGGCCACGATTCTTTCCAAGTGTGGAGTATTGTGTGAATCGGGTGGCTCTTCCCGACGATGGACGGAGTGACAACCTTTTTAAGGGTTTGAGTCCGTTTCTTTGATTTTTCTTTTGTTTTTGATAGTTTTAGTTAAGGGTACCTCAAGCAAAGCTTCACGTGGGCCTAGCACATTTGCCCTTGATCCCATGGTCAAAGACATAATGTTGTGTTTAGGATGGTGAAAGTCGTGTCTTTGAGACTCTTGTGTTGACCAAACAATCATCATGTGGTCTTTTCGGACCATTGTGTGCTTGAATCGTAACTAAGGTTGTTGTGGGCCCTCGACTCGATGTCTTTAGCAATCCCCTAGCGTGTGTGGTGAGGAATCAAATTGTGAGTCCAAGTCCCGAGCCAATGGTTTAGAACTTGCCCTGAATGTTTGTTGAGGTGAAATCCTAGGTGAAATTTGAATTGAGAAGTGATTATAGGCTCTCTTTGATCCGAATGTTAAGTTGAACAATTCCACAGCCTACCAAGAGATGATCCCTAGTTAACTCTTTTGAGCCTTAAACCTTTTTTTTTCAAGAACCAATGCTACAAGCCTATGCCCGTTCTAAATGATTACCCTCTCTTGGCACCCAAATCTTCCCTTGAGTAATGGCAAATGTCTAAGTTTGGGGGTGAGACAAGAAAAGAAACAAAGTGGTAGAAAGGTACAATAGAAAAAGAAAAATGAAGGCAATGAAAAAGCAAGAAAAGAAAAAAACAAAAAGAAAGTCCAATATGAACAAGAAAAAAAAGGGATTCAAGAAAAAAAAATTGAAAAAAAAGGTGTGGAAAAAGTAGAAAAAGGAGAAATATTTTTAATTGCATAAGAAATAGTGAAAACGTGTCTCTCTAACCCCTTGTAAAGAAGCAAAATACTCAAAAGAGTCAAGAGAGTTGTGCCAAAATGAATCAAAAGAAGTGCTTAAGGGAAGATTGAACCCACTTGAATAAAAACATGTCCTACCCTTACCTAAAAGCCTTCACATTTGACTCCACAAAAGCCCTATAGGATCTTGTGTTGAAGGGAGCCTACATTAGTGGATACTTACATAAGGGGCAAGCATATGGTACCTAGAGCCGGACTTGTGACATTCTTCTTGAGAGAGATGAGTGAAATTCCATCAACCTCAGTTTGTGTGTCAATACTCTAAAAGGTGAGGTTTGCTTAGGGAGAGTTGAGGATGTGTGAGTTTGGGTTCCACAATGACCAAAGTAATTGAGAGAAGTTCTTTGATGAAATGTGTGATCTCTTGATGCTCTTATGTCATACTTGATCCATGGTTTTTCAAAGTTTAAATGTGTTAATGATGCATTTGTATTGAGGGAAATTGTTAGTCCCAATTGATGCTTGTTAAGGTTACTTTAGGATAAGCTGGAATTACTTGGATTGTCCTTTAAGGGGTGAGTCTTATTTTTTTTGCTTGAGGACAAACAAAGATTTAAGTTTGGGGGAGTTGATAAGTTGGGTTTTTCCATGTTTTATACCCCTACTTGTTTATGCTTTGGTTAAAAATTGCTACAAAATAGTCTCAAAATGCTCACAAGTTGTGCTTGATTGCAGGTTTGAGCGACAAAGTGACAACTGTCAAAGATCGGCTCAAAATGGAGTGAAACCTGCTCAAGTGTCAAAGACTAAGTGAAATGAGGAAAAGAGGGTCTAGTGCGAACCGCGCTAGAGTGAATGCGGTCCCACTAAGAGATTCAGAGACTTGGCATTTTCAAGCAGCAATAATGCGGGCGCGATACTAATCACGTGGTCCGCGGTCAGACTTCGCGGCCGCGCTACCATTTTATGCAGTCCGCGGACATGAGGTTCGGAGACTAGAAAATTTGGGGATTAAAGCCACGCGGCCGCGCTTCTCTTTTGCACGGTCCGCATGAACGAGATTCAGAGAGCTGAAGATTTAGTAATTTCAAGCAATGCGCTCCGCGCCAACTTCCATCGCGGCTGCGGTGAACTTTCTCGCAGTCTACGGTCCCCAACTTCAGAGAAGCTAAAATCATAAGTCCAAGACCCAGTGCGGCCATGGTCCTTTTTGCGCGGCCCGCGCTGACCCCGTAGAGGTATTTTTGTCTAGTTTTTTCATCCTAGTATAAATAGAACATTTTACCATTTTAGGTCAAGTTTTATATTCTGAATGCAACCGAGCTTGTGAGACTCTATATTGTAGCCATTTTTGGCACTTTAGCTCTATATTATTGTAGTTTCTTCTTAGCAATTAATTAATATGATTAGCTCTTCATCTATTTCTTCAATTTCTATACCTAACATGAGTAGCTAAATCCATTAGCTAGGGTTGTGGCTCAACCCTAGTGTGGGTAATTTATGGGTGTTGCCATCTAGGATTAGAATGATATTGGGTGTTTGCTAGTTGGGTTGATTTTATGTTTCAATTTCGAATTTGTGGTTGCAAACATTGATTCAAGCTTAATGGTTTTAAATCTTCTTAAGAAAGAGAGTTTATGACCCCAAAATTGACCCAACAAGGAATTGGGATGGACTCATGAGAAATGATAGTCCCAACTAACGGGTTAAATCTCAAGAGAGTAATCACCCTACTTGAACCCTAGTTGCTTGATTAAATTGGCCTACCCAATTGGTCTCGAGGGAGTCAATTGGGCAAAATCACTCTCTCTACCGAAAGGTGTGAGAGTGGATACAATTGTGCAACGGTTATAGCATAAGCCTATATATCAATCTACCCTTAGTAACTTCTACCCATCGATTAACCGCCAAGATAGTGTCACGACCCTAGTGCATTTCTCTATATTAAATACAACTTAGAAATATTCTCATAGCATAATTTAGTTTTAATCATTAGTTTTATAATAGTAGTTATAAAAAAACAAAGAAAACCAAAAATGTTTGAAGTGACATTGGACGCACAACCGCATCTCTAGACTATACAGACAATACAACTCCACTACTAGCTCCCTGCGGAAATTCGATCCTGAAGCACTATTCGGGTAAAGTCTATTACGACCCGCTCTTCCTACCTTGGTGTAGTGTTGAGTTGGTAGTGATCATGCTACACTTAGAATTTCGCCTAGACAAACATTCTGGGCAAGTTTTAGACTTATTAGCACGAAACATGGACTTGCAATTCAATACCTCACGTCTCAAGCCGCTGGATTGTTAAAGAGAACAGAGTCAAGGGCCCACATCAACCCTAGCTAATTTGAACATCATAAGTGGCTCAAAGAAACCACTCGATGATTGTTTTAGTCAACACAAGAGTCTAAATGTCACAACTAGAGCGATTCTTTGCCAATCAACTTGTTTCTAACCATAAGGTCGAAGGTAAATGTGTTAGTAGCAAGCGAAGCCTGCTTGAGAAACTTTTATTCATTACTTCTATATATACCAAAATATAAAGAAAATAGACTCAATCTTTAAGAAGGTTGTTATGCCATCCATCATTGGGAAGAGCCACTCGATTCACACAATATCCACCTTTGGAAAGAACCATGGTATTAAGAAAACCAAAGGCTTATTATCAACACAAAACTTAAAAAGAAGCTAAAAGATTAAAAAGAAGCTACTAAAGTAAATAAGAAGCTATTCTACAAAGGGAAAATAACGGAAAAAGTTATGAATTAAACTATGAAAATTAAACTGAATATATACATACTTGAGGTAAAGAGAATATATACATAAATGGAAATAAATATATACATCAAATGGTAAAAATATATACATGCCAAAAGTGAAAATAAAGATAAACAAAGAAAAAGAAAAATAGTGTAATGGTTATTACATACCAAATGTCATCAAATCAAAATGGACCACCCCCCAAATGAAAAATAGCATTGTCCTCAATGCGCATACAAATAAGAACGGGGAAAAGGGGTAGACAGTAGAGAAAACTCCCTATGTGGTCTTTGTATGCATCGGGTCCTCAACATCAGCATCCACGGTATCATCTAACTGGATCTCCACATCCTCTGACTGGGGGACTACGGGGTTGCTGAGCATGTGAATTAGATCTTCAGCAGTGTGGAAAGTGGCAATCAGACTGGCTGACTGCTTCCTCTAGTGCTGTCTGTGCTATTGGGATAGTAGACTCCATGAGTAGGTCCATTGGCAAATCCCCTGCATGTGCAATCTTATCGACCTCCTTAGTTAACTTCTCCACAGACTTCTTTGAGGCTTGAGACTTCTTTATCTTCTTAACCTGCTTGGTCAGGTCTGCAATAACCTTCCCATGTGTATCAAGAGTCTCCAGAATCTTCTTCCGATTGTCCAAAATCATCTTCTATGAGTCCTCCACTGATGGAGGTACATGAAGCACTACTAGGGCTGAAGACTGTGCTTCCATTACACTTGGTATGGCAATCAACTTTGTGGTAGCTGCCTGCATCCAGTTGTTGAGACTGGATAGTGTCTGGGAGACCCCCAATGCAATCTAAGGGTAGGTAGAAGATGAAGTCACCCACACTGGCACTAAGATAGATGGTCCGAAATATGGAGGAGGCGTGACTGCTGTTCCGGTAGAAGTATCGGCTGTTGTGGAGGGTTCAACAACTGACCCAGTAGCCACTACCCCTAGCTCTTCAGACTGTCCAGTGGAGGTAGCGTCTTTACTCTTAAATTTTGGGTTGTTTGCTCCCTAGAGGTGATCCCATGAGAAAGGCTTTTTAGCCTTTACCTCGACATCAAAATGTTTCATTATCACCCCTTGATCTTGGAAATACTCAGTGAGGAAGTTGGGGTAGGGATACGATCTTTCTTCTGTCTGGACTGCATTAGAGATGTTGTAGGATATCAAGTTCCCCACATTAATAGGATAGCCTGTGATGATGGAAGCTACCAATATTGCCCGGGTAAGTGGAAGGACATTCTCATGTAGGCAAGGGTTAAGATGGCTGCACACGAATGTTTTCCTCCATTTGCTTCAAAGTTAAGGCCGATTCTGACAATCAGCACTCCTGCTGTGAGCCATGCAGGTGTTGTCCTCAGAATAGCAAGTATCTCAGCTAGCCATGGGCGAACTGCGTCACTCAAGGCTAGCTTCTCTAGGTATGAGCAACCTCAACCTCCTCAAACCTTACATAACTGTTCAGTGCTTGGCCATCAAACTAGATTTTCAAGTTCCTAACCTTCGTCACCTTTGTACCCTTTTTGATGTGGGCAACATTGGCATAAAATTCCTTGACGAGGTATTCATTGGCATCTTACAGATGGCCGGTTAACCATTTCCATCCTTTTCTTTTCGTGAATTGCCTTAGGACATTCAGATTGTGCTTTATTAGGTCTTTGGTAAAGAACTGTCGCTCAAGAGTGAGCGACCTTTTGGGACCACCATTCTCGAAACTTGGCATACGTCTTCTCACTTAAAAATCTATTAGCCCAAACCTCTGGCTTCCTTGATCTAGCCAGGCCTCCCACAATTATATCACCCCCTCTCCCGTCATCCACGACCTTAACATCATCATCTACATTGATTGGGGTAACTACTGTGACAGGTGTTGTAACAGGTGGGGAAGATGGTTCAGATGCCAAACTACGTCCCTCTGGGCGAGCAGAAGAACTAGAGAAGGAGGTAGGTTCATTGACTAAGCGGAGACAATCGGGGAATTGTTGTTATTGTGCCCTCGGTTGTGGTTGTACAGAATCCCCCTCAGAAGGTCCCCGGGATGGGAGGTATTCACTGGTGTCTGAGGACTCAGGGGCCCTATTGATTGTGGCTTTCTTGTTTATGACCCTTTGAACTGATAGTGGTAGTTTGGGTTTGCCTCGACCCCGGTCTTGGGAGGTTTCTGCCTTCCCTTTGGAAGTATCACCTCGACCACGTGAACGTACCATTTTCTACAACACAAAAGTAGTAAAGGTCAGCTAGAATTGAGGTTCAACACGTGTTATTGAATTACGGTTGAAAATAAAGATACTGCTTCTCAGAATAGGGCAGCACGGATCGCATAAAAGTGAGTGCAGCCAAAAACTGCCCATCGTAGACCGCATAATTTTGACTACGGTCGCGTAGATCCTAGGTTCAGACTACTGGTTCTCTGAAGTTACCCAACCACGAACCGTATAAAACTGTGTGCGGCTGCATAACACCCATCGCAGATCGCACAATTTTAAGTGCGGTCGCATAATTATTTTGTTGGGTTCTGATGTTCATCTGTACGGACCACATAAATTTAGTGTGGCCAGGAAAACCAACCGCGGACCGCAAAAAATTAAGTGCGACTACAAAATCTTAGTAACCAAAAGTTCCTTCAAACTAGGGTATCGTGGACCGCACAATTTTATATGCGGCTGCATACCCTAGCACGGATCGCATAAAAATATGTGCGTCCGCGAAATTAAAATTAGAGGGGCACTGAAGTACAATTAATAATAGGGTTTTCACTAATTAGGCATGATTTTTGGAAATTAAACAATAAAAGCTACTAACTCCAGCCCCCATAATGCATTCAAACACTACCCACATGCTATTAAGCAAGAATTAAGCATCAATTTGACATTTTGGCATGAATTCTAACCCTAGATAAAAAGAAAACTAAAAAAAATAGAAAAGAAAAGAAACAGCTGAAATTAATTCATTTAAATTAATGTACCGGTAGTGAAATTTATTAAGAAATCAACACTTGATGAATATGAGACGAGATTGAAAACAAGAAAGAGTGCACTATGCTTTAGTCTAGCTTGAGAGGTTAGAATGTGTGAAGTGTGAATAGTCTCAGAAAGTCCTATTTATAATTTGACCATGGTAGTCCACTGAATTACCCGAGTGCGGCCACACAATTTTGGTACGGTCTGCACTCTTTACCTTTTCCTCACTAAGTCATTCAATAAATGGTGCGGTTTGTATAAAAATGGATGCGGCCGCACAATTTGTGCACTTCCAAAATTTTAACTACGGCCGTGAATCCTAAAGGGATTTTTTCAGGCCAAACATCAGAGAGTTGGTATTTTTCCTATTCCACTTGTGCAACTGCACACATAATTGTACGGCCGCGAAGGGCTTGTGCGGTTCGCATAATTCTACCATCGTCTGCATAATTTTACCACTTGGACAATTTTTTCTTGTCAATTTCCTGCACTGCACACTCAATTTCCTGCATACACTTCACAACAATTCGTACTAAAAAGAAAATCAAAAGAGAGAAAAAACACATGGGTTACCTCTCAAGAAGCGCCTAATTTAACATCGCAGCACGACACATGTTACCATCATTCATTTGAAATGGATCATTGCCACAACGGGGCCATCATCAACCTTACCAAGGTAGTGCTTCACCCGGTGACCATTGACTCTAAAGATCTCACCATTCTTGTTTTTCAAATCTGGAGCACCAAAAGGAGTCACATGTACCATTCAAAAGGGCCACTCCACTTTGACTTTAGCTTTCCAGGAAATATTTGTAACCGAGAGTTCAATAAGAGAACAAGGTCACCTTCTTTGAATTATCTGTTTTGGATATGCTTATCATGTAGGTACTTCATCTTGTCCTTATACAAGGATGAACTAGAGTGATCATGGAACCATAACTCATCAAGTTCATTCAATTGCTCTACCCGAAGATTGGCAGCTACATCCCACTCAAGGTTAAATTTCTTACCCGCCCGCATGGCCTTATGCTCTAATTCCACTGGGAGGTGACATACTTTCCCAAATACCAACCGATAAGGAGACATACCAATTGGAGTCTTGTAAGTTATTCTATAAGCCCAAAGAGAATTGTCAAGTTTCCTCGACCAATCAGTCCGATTTGTATTGACAGTCTTGGATAGAATACTCTTGATCTCTCTGTTGGAGACTTCAACCTGTCCACTTGCCTGGGGGTGATACGGGGTTGAAACCTTGTGATTGACACCATACTTGGAGAGTAAAGCGTCGAAAGCTTTGTTGCAAAAATGAGAACCCCCATTACTAATGGTGGCCTTTGGGGTGCTAAACCTTGTGAATATGTTTTTCTTCAAGAAAGCCACCACACTCCGTGCTTCATTGTTGGACAAAGCTAAAACTTCAACCCATTTTGAAATGTAATCCACAACAACAAAAATATAGGTGTTCCCATGCGAACTCACAAATGGACCGATACAGTTGATGCCCCGCACATCGAAAGTATCAATCTTAAGGATAGTGGTGAGAGGCATCTCATTCTTCTTGGAAATCTCATCGGCCCTTTGGAAATCATCACAACGCTTAACTAGCTCGCTAGCGTCTTCGTAAAAGGTAGGCCAATAGAATCCGTAGCTTTGGACCTTTGTAGCAGCTCTTGCCTCACCACCATAGAGTGAAGAATGACAAGCATCAAGAATACCCAATTGCTCTTCTTCTGGAACACATCTTCAGAAAACACCACCAATGCAAATTTTGAAAAGATATGGCTCGTCCCAATAATAATCCAAGCAGTCTCGTTTGAGCTTCTTTCTTTGGTTTGAAGAGAACTCATTCGAGACGATTCCGCTTATAAGATAGTTATCCACATCGGTGAACCTAGGTACCCCAATCAAAGACATGGAAAGGAGTTGTTCATCTGGAAACAAATCATTGATCTCAAGGCCATCATGGGGCCTCCCTTCCTCTTCCAAATGGGACAAGTTGTCCGCCACTTGATTCTCACTCTCTTTTCGGTCTATGATTTCAAGATCAAATTATTTTAGAAGAAGTACCCACCGCATCAATCTATTCTTTGAGTCCTTTTTACTCATCAAATAACGAAGTGCCGTGTGATCGATGTGAATAATATCTTTGGTACCCATGAGGTACGGGCGTAACTTTTCCATAGCAAAGACAATGGCTAAGAGTTCTTTCTCGGTTACAATAGAGTTGGCTAGGGCATTGTTCATGGTCTTAATAATATAGTAGACCAGATGGAATATCTTGTTAATTCTTTTTCCCAATACCGCTCCTACCGCCACGTTGCTAGCATCGCACATGAGCTTAAATGGTAAGCTCCAATTTGATACGATAATGATGGGGATGGTAGTCAGCCTATACTTGAGTAGCTCAAATGCCTTCATACAATAATCATTGAACACAAATTTGGCATATTTTTCCAACAACTTGCACAAGGGGTTCACCAACTTTGAGAAATCCTTGATGAACCGATGGCAAAACCCAGCTTGACATAGAAAGCTCCTCACTCCTTTGATGGATGTAGGAGGAGTGAATTTTGATATCACTTCAAGTTTTGCTTTATCCACTTCAATACCATTCTTGAGATCTTGTAGCCGAGGACAGTGCCCTCCTCGATCATAAAGTGACACTTCTCCCAATTAAGCACCAAGTTGGTCTCTTCACAATGTGCCAATACCTTGTCAAGATTATCCAAACATTCTTCAAAAGAATCCCCCACAATACAAAAATCATCCATGAAACCTCGAGGAAGTCCTCCACTATATCCGTGAATATTGCCATCATACACCGCTGAAAAGTAGCCGGTGCATTACATAAAACAAATGGCATCCTTAAGAATGCAAAGTGCCATACAGACAAGTGAAGGTGGTCTTTTCTTGGTCTTAAGGTGCGATTAGAATCTGGTTATATCCGGAATACCCATCCAAGAATCAATATAATAAGCACGTCCGTCTAGCCTATCCAACATCTGAATGGAAGCAGAAAATGGTCTTTCCGATTCACTTTGTTGAGCTTCATATAATCCATGCATACTCTCCAATTAGTGATAGGTCTTGTCGGGATCAACTCATTTTTTTCATTTGTAATCATAGTCATGCCCCTTTCTTTGGGACACATTGCATCGGCGAAGTCCATAAACTATCAGAAATGGGGTAGGCAACCCCAATATCCAACCACATGATGATTTCTTTCTTGAATACCTCTTGCATGTCCTCATAACATTCTTTGATATTCCACAGAGGGTTTGGTATCCTCCTCCAATATAATTTTGTGCATGCAAAAGGCGAGGCTTATACCCTGAATATCCGCCAATGTCCATCCGATTGCCTTCTTCATCCTTTGGAGCATCGCAAGGGTGGAAGGTACTTGCAGGTTAGTTAAGCACGAGGAAAGAATCACAGGTAAAGTGGAACAAGGGCATAAGAACTCATACTTGAGGTGTGAAGGCAAGGGCTTCAACTCTAATGTGGGAGGCTCCTCGATTGAGGGCTTTATTGGTGGAGTCTTCCGGTGCTTAAGGTCCAAGGAAAGTTTTCGGGGCTCATATGTATATGATCCCATTCCTTGCAAAGCATTGACATATTATACCAAGCCTTCCTTCTCATCCTCATCATGATTCGACAACACAGCTTCCAATGGGTCTTCAATATTAATCACAACACTTGTGTCATCAACAATTACTTCGGTCACAAGATCCACAAACGAGCACACTTTGTTGCTATTAGGCTGCCTCATTAACTTACAAATATGGAACAAAACTTTTTCATCGCCCACCCTGAAGGTGAGCTCCCCAGCTTCCACATCAAATAAGGCCTTCCTTATAGCTAGGAAAGGTCTCCCTAATAAGATTGGCACCTCGTAGTCAACCTCATAGTCAAGTATCATAAAATTTTCGGGAAGTATGAACTTGTACCCGAACTAGCACATTATCAATTATCCCCAATGGCCTCTTCATGGTCCGGTCTGCCATTTTCAACCTCATGGATATGGGTATTGGTTGCCCAATCCCCAATGTCTTGAACACAGAATAGATCATCAAGTTAATGCATGCCCCCAAGTCACACAAAGCTTTGGCGAAATCGGCTCTACTAATGGTGCATTGGATTGTAAAGGCACTGAGATCTTCTAACTTTGGAGCCATGGAGTGTAAAATGGAACTCACTTGATGTTTCATTTTGATCATTTTACAGTTCATTGATCTCTTCTTTATTACCAAGTCCTTCATGAACTTGGCATATCCCGGCATTTGTTCTAAGGCTTCAACCAATGGCACATTTATTGACAAACTTTTCATCATATAAATGAATTTCTTCAATTGATTCTCATTTTTTTGATTTGAAAGCCTTTGAGGATATGGTGGAGGAGGCCTTGGCAAAGGAGCCTTGTCTTTGGGCACTACCGAATCCGATATGTCTATCACATGTTCCATAGTCGAGTTCACGTCATTTTGTGTCTCCTCTATATTTTCATCTATGTCTATCATCATCTTGCATGATCACATCATCTTTCACAATCTTTCTTAAGTTTGAGGTACTAGCAACTCCACATTTCCTACTTCTTGTAGTCACTACCATAGCATGACCTGTATTGTTCCCACCCTTCGGGTTTACTACTCTATCACTTGGTAGTCCCCCTTAGGGCGAGTATTCAATGCTTGAGAAATTTGGATAAGTTGGACTTCCAAATTGAGGGTAGACGTATTGTGGGAGGCTAATCAGAGTCGGCATTTTTCTCCATCATTTGCTTGAACATGTTTTCAATCTGTCCCATCTCATTGTTGGAAGAACTAGGACCTTGGGATGGATATGGAGGAAGGTTGTTCGGTTGTTGATATATTGGGGGCCTTAAAAGCCCGACCCCCAATTTCCTTAATTATTGTTGTTCCAACCCCCTTGATTGTTATTGCCTCCATAATTACCATTATAATTTCCACCCTAGTTGCCTTGATTTCCTTGATTACCCCAATTTTGATTGTTGTTGTTCACCCAATTGCTTTGGTTGTTGTTGCCACTATTCCAATTTTCTTGTTGACCTTGATTGCCACAATTTCCTTGATTTCCCTATGATCTCCACCATTGTTGATTCGGAGCATTGCTCCATTGACCTTGATAATTGGTGACATATTGAAACTCTTCACTTTGATCATCATATGAATCATCTTGATTGTACCCACTACCACTTTTCTCAAATTGATCCGGATTGTTTTGAACTTGTTGACCTCGTTGCCTTCTCTTGTTGACCATCATGTTAACTCCTTCCATGGCATTCACTTATTTTGGCCCTTGAACTTATTTGAATTTCACATCTTTACTTCTCTGGTTATATGTTAGACCTTCTAGTTAATTTATTTGAATTGGTTTGGACTCATTAAGTAATTAGCTGTCTTGAAATTCAATCTATAATTGGTTTGGAGGTCTGCTCGTTTTTAGTTAGTATAATTGGTTATAGCTGATTCAATAGGCATTAGGAATAACTGTAGTAAGAGAGCAGGGTTAAAAATCTGTAGTTCAGTTAACTAAAGGGGTACAGTAATTTTAAGGGATTCTAAGGGTATTATGGGTATGAGAAAAGGGTAGAATCTTTTAGTATAGTAAATCTAAAACAAGGATAGGGGTAGTATAGGCTTTGTACATCAAAGGGAACCTTCCAAGACCTTCTTAAATGGGGTCTTAGTGTAAGTCATAATTTTTGGGGTTGGTTACTTAGGCAATAAGTCAGAAATTGAGTGGTTGAAAGGAAAATAAAGAGGGTCTTATAGTAAAAATAGTTTTAAAGGGGCTGCCTGATTTCTTCCTATAAATAGGCATGCCTTTGCCTTGTGAAAGGAGGCTGGTCTGGTTGGCAGCCATAAAAATTTTCACTGAAATACTGTTTATTCAAAAACAAAAAAAAAAGACAGAAAAATCCTAAAGGAAAATTGTTATATTGGCATTGGTAATCCAATTTGAAGATCATTGGCTTGTTAGTTTT
>MDKF010750932.1:0-12261 GCA_026770625.1 Nicotiana glauca
TTTTCCTAATTAATTCTCTTTTATTCATTTTTAATTTTGGAATTCTTTACTTGGGGTAAAAATCACGTGCTCACATCTGATACTAACTTTCCATGACCCTAACCCAAAACTCGATCGTGATGGCGCCTCCCGTGAAGTCAATGCCAGCCAAATGAACCAAATCTCATTCTAAACAGTCAAATAACATAATAATAGTCTAATCATAGTTTAATAACATGAAAAATAGAGGAAATATGGTTAAACAAATACGGAAACCAGCCCGACACAGCCCTAACCGGGGTGTCACAAGTCACGAACATCTATTAGAGTTTAAATACAACTACAAGGTCTAAAATATACAAAACACGACTGATGAACGAAAAGGAAGAAAAGTGGTGCTACGAACGCTGACAGCCACCTCGTTAAACTCCGATAACCCTGCCTCCAATCAGCCAAAACCCGCTACCAGGTGTATAAATACCTGCATCACATAAGGTGCAGGGAGTAAGGTGAGTACTCCAACTCAGTGTGTAATAAAGGTAAATAACGACTGAGCAGTAAGCAATCACGTAAAGCAAATTAGCATGCTATATAGAAGCAGCAAGAAATCTTTTGAGAAAAAAATCAATGAAGCTGTGAAATCTTTAGAAACATCTTAGCTCAGTTTAAACCTCTTCTGAAAATGACTTTTTCAACAGTTACGCAAATGAACACTAAACAGTTGGTGTAGTTTAACACAGAATATCCACCCTTCGGGCACAAATACCACAGTATAATAGGTAAAATGACAAGTAAATGTGAAAGATAAACATATAAGGGTTCGCCCCTCGGGCAATATCTCAGAACAGTACCAGCCCCTCGGGCTCACTCTCAGATCATAATGGAGATCGCTGGGGGTGTACAGACTCCGAGCGGGGCACCTTACGGCCCAAGCACAATATCAAGCATCTTGTGGCATCAAATCTCTGATCTCGGCCTCACGTCACTCAATCCACCTCGTGGCGTATATATGTATCTCAGGCCTTTGGCCTCATATCACTCAATGTATCCTTACATCTGGCCCTCAGCCGCACTCAGTCCAAAAATCATCACAAATCCCTCGAGCATTAGTAAAATAGTAGCTGTCGGCCCAAAATATCATTTAGAAATATCGTTTAAGTCTCAAAACTGAGTAAAAGTGGCTGAGTTGTAAAACAGTGGAAGACAACATGACTGAGTTCAGGTAATAAGTCAAAACAGTGATGGAATAGTGATAAAAACCCCGAAGGGTTCAAATAGTTGGCTCAAAGCCCAAATATGGCAATCAGCCCAAATTATGATGATAACAAAATAAGTTTTAGTCAAATACGCGGTAAAAATCATCAATGGGGATGGACCAAGTCACAATCCCCAATAGTAAACAACCCCACGATCATCATCGAGCACGTGTCTAACATCAATATAGCACTATGATGTGCAATCCAGGGTTTCAAACCCTCATAACATCATTTACAATCATTACTCACCTCGAACCGGCGATATCTCTAGCTTGCGACGCCTTTGCCCCTAAAATTGGCCTCCACGCGCGTCGAATCTATCCAAAATCAGAACGAATACATCACAATATGCTAAGGGAACAAAGCCCAAGCAAAAATAATCGAAAAATACCAAAAATTCCGAAATTAGCAAAACCCGAGCCCCCGACCCACTTCTCGAAACTCAGAAATTTTTTACACCAATGGGTTCCTTATCTCCTCACGAGTTCATACAAACCAAAAGTTTCCAAATCCGACCCCAATTAGTCTTTCAAATACCCAAATCAAATTTCAAAATCCCAAGCCCTAATTTATTCCATTTTTATCTTAAGTTCCATGATTTTCTAGGTAGATTTCACAATAGAAACGAGTTTTAAGTTAAAAAATCTTACCTCCACTCGATTCCCCTTGAATCCCTCTTTAATATCCACCAAGAAGCTCTCAAAATGATTAATTATGGGTGAAAATATACCCTAAATCGCGGATGAAATGAAATTATAACATTCTGCCTAGGTTTGACATTCCTTCTTCGCATATGCGGTCAAATCCTCATATTCGCGAAGCACAAATTTTCCATTGACCAAAAGTGCCTCATCGCGAACGCGATGAGATTCCTTCCCAAGCTTTCGCGAATGCGGCCTAGACCCTCGTGAATATGTAGCTTACCAAAACCCAGCCCTTCGCGAACGCGAAAGCTAAAAAAATGCCTGCAACTGCTGGAACAAAGTCTGCAATTTTCCAAAAGCCAAAATGGTCTGATTAACCACTCAAAACTCACACGAGGCCCCCGGGACCTCAACCAAGGACACCAACACATCCTAAAACCTTATTCAAACTTGTTCCAATCATCAAAACACCTCAAACAACATCAAATCCAAGCCTAAGATTTTTAAAACCTTCCGAAATATTCTTTTGATAAAAAACCCAACAAAACCACGTCCGAATGACCTAAAATTTTGCATACACATCTCAAATGACATAACAAAGCCACAAAAACTCTCGGAATACCATTCTGACCCCTGGATCAAAATCTCATCTATCAACCAAAAATTGCCAAAAGCTCAACTTCACTAATTCAAGCTTAATTCTACTCCAGACCTCCAAAACCAATTCCGATCACGCTCCTATGTCATAAATCACCCCCCCAAAGCTAACTGAACCATCGAAACTCACATCCGAGCCCTCTAACACATAAGTTAATATCCGATTGACTTTTCCAACTTAAACCTTCTTAAAAGAAACGAAGTGTCTCGTTTCTTACCAAGTCTTCTTCGAACGCAAACAAATAAACTTGATCACATGAAACACTGATAACGAAGGATAAAGAAGTAGAAATAGGGGAACCATAGCGGTAACTCATGAGACGACTGACCGGGTCGTCCCAATTTAGTTTTATTTTAGTAGTATATGTTAATTAATTAAAATTTATTTCTATATGTTATAAATACATTATACTTTTTAAAATAAGATTTGGGATTTTAGCTAAAAGAGTTTGAACAACCCCAAAACTAGTCTCATTATCGAATTTTCTTATGCAATTTTGGACCAACCCAATTTCCCTTAGCCCAAATAACCTATAGTTCCTAAATCGAAGACCAATACCCATTAAACCCACAAATAACTTAATATCCTAAAGTTAAGACCTGATCATCTTCTGAACACCCTTGACTAACACACACAGCCGCAGACCAAGGTCTCTCTTCACTCTCACACTCTGAAATATGCTCCATCTCTAACACCAGTAACTAGAACACCCCGTATCTACCCACTCCCAATAGCTGCAATAACCCCTAATTCGAACAACTCACATCCGCGACACACACACGCGCACAGTAAGGAGAAGAGGAACGGTTTGCTCCATAGAAATCAGTCCCCAAATACTCTCATCCTCTTCATCTATTTTTCACCAAAATTACATCTCCATTAACATAAAATCCCACTATGTATACCACATGCGGTCATTCTTCCTCTACTCGTAAACTCCACTAATGCTGCTCACAAACATTTTTCCAAAAGTATTGATTAACACCCACAAAACAAATCATCGATTTCTTGAGTTAGAGTTTAGTAGAGGTCTTATTCGAGGTTGTCGTCCGGGTTTCAGTCGCGGCTCCTTAATTCTATTTTGTCGCTATTTCTTATCAGCTTTTGGGATCGAAGGAGTGTATGTTTGCTGATTTTTTCCACTGTTGATTAAAACAATTTCAATTTAATAGGTTGATTTCCGTCTTCCATATCTCTATCAATTTTAGTTGGATTTAATTTTCGTTCGTTACTTTTGTTATGTTTTTACTTGCGTGCTTAAATATTTATCGTCCGAATCTACTTGGGTTAAACATATTGGACTGCAATCTGATTTAATTTTGTGATCACTGAATTGGTATTCTTGCGTCGAGTTTTAAATAAATGTAGTATTTTCGATTACCCTTCTCGCTTAAACTCCAACTTTTATGTTGTCAAAAATGAAATTGATGGCCAACTTTCTTTGAGTGTTTGTCTGACTCTGAATGAACAACCCATTGGCCTGACTTTATGAAAGAATTGTGTTCAAATGTTCCTGGTGTGAAAGATTTTATGTGTAAGATCCTTAATGTATTTGGAAATTGGTTTTGGAGGAATTCAAAAGGAAAAATTCAAGTATGAACAATGAAGTGGGGGTAGTTACACAAATTAGTCTGTAGGAGGGTCATGACTCCCTTAATGCTTCAATCCACCTCTTCTTTACTAATTTTTATTCTTTTCTTGTACATTGCATTCTATCTGTTTTGAGGCTTCAAAATGAACTAGCTTTCGTTGGGTAAGAAATTAAAAGAAAAGCACGCCATTAATTGTTCTTTATAGTTTTATTTTATTCTACTATTTACCAGCTAGTAGCACGTTTAAGCCTACCACGCTTGGGTAGGCAATTTAGGATATTTCTTGTTTTAGTTTGCGGAGTGAGAGGTTGTCTCCTTTAGTTTATATTCGGGGGAATGTCCTGCAGGTCTATAAATATTTTATCCGGGGTATGCCCCGCATTAAATGTAACTGGAAGCCGTGACGGACGACGTTGAGGAAGCATGATATAGGACTTATAGTATTTTGTTCTTATTTTTATTTTTCTTTTATTTAGGTGGGGACAACCTCGAGCCTCTTGTGCGTTTATTTTTCTTTGTGTGTTTTTGCCTCTATATGAATATTCTTAAATCCAACTAGATCGAGTACGCAATCGTGACTTTCATGGGACTTGGGGAATGCCTAACTTTCTTCCCGAGTCAAATGAACCCCCTTACCTAGAACTATGGTGCAGACTTAGTTTGGAGTCCAAAATGTTTTAAAAGTAAAAATTATTTTTATAAAATGGTGACCTGCCACACCGAAATTAAATGTCAGGTGGCGACTCTGAAAATTATTTTGAAACACAATCTTTTTGTCACTTTTCAAAATTAAAAACCCTTTCGAGCTTTACAAATATTTTTATTTATTAGAGGGTTAGTGAGTTAAAAAAGGGGTGTGACAGCTCTGGTGACTCTGCTGGGGAGTTTTTATTTACCTTGAAAATGATAATTATAATTAGATTTAATTTTGTGGTTCTAAAAATACATGATTTATTTCAATGCTAGTTGTTAGGCAGTAGATACTAATCATGAGTCTAGAAAATAAGGTAAGAGCCTGAAGATAGATTGCTATGCAAACTGAGTAGCTGAGAATCGGTGTCTCGAGCTAGCCTATAGAGGGCCTCAGGGCTGAGCTAAGCATTAGGCTGTGGGTGGACGATGAAGGACTAATAGTTCTAAGAGCTTTGATGAGGGCTCTGTATGATCAATGATGAGTAATAAATGAATAACAATTAGTGAACCACAATAAATGTAAACAATGTAATAAATAAAAGCAATAAAATCAAGGCAGAATGTGTTTAAGTTAAAGAGTAGATAATGTTCTTATTCTTGTATTGAATATCGTATCTCTTACAAAATGATAAAGGTCCCCTTTATATATGAGAGGGAATCCCAATATAGTATTGATGTATTTATTATAAAGATACGTGGCCGGTACAACGATTTACTGCCATGGTACATGTTTTTTACTAGCCTAATAGGCTTGGTCAGCTTTAACCACGTGTCTTGGGAACTTCCCATTTGTCCATCATAACCATCGATTCACACTGCCTCGAGGTCGAACATTGAGAACCCTCAAGGTCAAACCTTGATCTGAGCCTCGACCTTCTAGGGACGGGCTTACGAAGTGCCATAATGACCATTAAATCGGGCTCTCCGATTTTAGCCATATACAAATTGTCCCCGCATTTCTTAGAATAAAAATGATAAGAAACAGTCTTGAGCTCTTGCTTTTTTGATACTTCCATTATGACGTCATCCCATCATAGCATTAAATGCAATGACTCAAGATTGCACAGAGGTCGCTATCAATATGATTATCGAGAAGCCCATAATTCGTCATTAGTTCGGCTCTTCTGCTTCTCAAACGTTGCTCAACTGACTTCTATAAATACCTCAAACTTTTGTCATTCATTCTTTTACAATATCTTCAAGTCTCCAGAACTAAGTTCCCCATCTTCTGCATTAATCTCCTTTATATGTTTGCCTCTTCACCTTCTTACTTAGAAACCTTTTTTATAGTTATGGGTAGAACCTCTAGAATGGTACCTCAGAAAGAGGGCACTTCTTCGTCACGCCCGTACAAAAGCAAACAAAAAATACCTCCAACTATCGAGCAATGTACCTCTGCCCAATTCGTTATTGTCTCCAATTTTTCCATCGAAAATCCCCCTTTTACATCAAGCCAATGCGAGCCCGTATCTCGGTACATTAGCATGGTGACTGACATGAAGAGGGTAAAGGAAGACTACCGATGGGGGGAGGCAGTGAAAGTAGAGATCCCCAATCATGAGGAAAGCATAGTAGACCATAAAGCAAGCTTCCTCAGCGTATATACACACCCATTCACTCTAGGCCCCGTAGATTCTTTAGATCCTTCTTCCCCGTCAATAGATCCAGTGATTTTTGACGTTTCTCATGAGTACCGAGTGACACTCGATCAGATCTATCCTTCTTTATGGAGGATCATTTACATGCTCTGATATTTCTCCAACCCGGTCGAGGGTGTGACATTTACCCTCGATCATTTGATCAGATAATATAGCACCCATCTCTTCTGAGGTTTGATCAAGCTTCATCCTCGATCCGCGAAGATGTTATTTTAGAGCATCGATCGGGACAAGGACTAGGGGTGAATGAGTCGGCTTGTCAGAGTAAGGACCTCTGACATCATCCTGGCTGATAGCATGCTATTCCATGAGGAATGGAACATGAAGCGCAAGTGCCCCTACTTCGAGAACATTTTATTGCCCCTTCTTCCTCTTCTGAAAATGATCTTCTTTTCATTATGCAGCCACCGTTTGGTACCTCAGCGTGTACTAGAACCTTTCGGGATGGATCATACAATTGGACTCTGTTTTTCCTTATAGCGAGCGTGCTTGGCATGATTTTGCCAAAATACGGAGGTAGGCGAAGAACAATAATATGCTTTTATTGACATCTTTACCAGGTTCCTTATGAGTCTCTTTTGTGGTGGTAAGTTTGATACATCATGTTTACGTAGGCATAAGGGAAGATGTGTCGATGAGACTATTTTACCATGGTAAAGAAGGGACCTCGAAACCCGTCAAGGCTAAGAAGAGGAAGAAGAAGGCGTCGGCCGAGTCTCCCAAATTGGAAAACCCTAAAGTTCGCAGGCCTCGGACCAACGCTACGGTCTCGACTTCGAGTGTTGTGGTAAGTCCCCATACTGAAGATAAAGGTGATGATAATGATGATCGCCCTTTGGTACAAAGGGCAAGACGGGGTACGGATGCTCCACAGGCAGTTGGGCGCAAGGCTGATGAGTCGGGGATGGCCGATGTGGACCTAACCCATGTTGAGAAGACCCTCGAAGAGGGTTCGAGCGTAGTCCCTAAGCTTCAAGTCGAACATGGTATAGTGCATACCGATGAAACCTCGGTTGGTGATTCTGGAGGGTCCGAAACCAAAGTTTCTCGGGGTCGAGATGAAATATTTATAGAGATTGATGCCCTTGGTGGCTTTAAATTGGGCCCTTCGTTTTCACCAGGGGAAATTAGGGATGCCCAGGATCCAAGTACTGCCAGTGTAGGGGCCCCTCATTGAGAGGAAGATATGCTCAAGCTATACTTTGTTGGTGTTGATGCAGACACAGATCTCGATTCTCCCATTGCTCTTGTGGAGGATGAGAAGTTTCAAAAGTAGGTTATACTCTTGACGTACCGTTTGTACTTCAAATTTTTACCCATACCTTTCTAACTTCTCTGTTTTTGTTGTAGGCCAAAAAATTGTACGACCACACCTTTTCAAAGATTCAAGATGAGATTTCATGTCATGATAATGAACTCAAGAAGCTCACCTCAGAGTCAAATAAGTCGAAGGCTTCCTCTGCCCAAAAGAAAGAGGAGTTGAGTGAGCTTCGAGTAAGCTTGGAGGGGGTGCACTAGGAACGCACTAGCTTTGCTGAGCAAGTAACACGACATTCATGTGTTTATCTTTTTATTCTTATAACTTGATGCTCACCAACTTGTTTCGCATTTGTAGATTGGGTAAACGGATGCCCTGGTGGGGCAACTTCAGGAAGAGGGTGCAGCCAAGGACACGGAGATCCTCGAGCTGAAGAGGCAGAATAAGGTCGTGACCTCAGAGAAAGACCTTTTGCGGGGAGAGTTGGCCTCGACCCAGGATCTTCTTAGAAGTGCTCAGAAGGAGGTCACTGCATTATCTGTGGCCAAACAAAACATGTACTCATACAAGAGTGATGCCTCTACCACAAACTATTGAGCCGGAGAGATATTCGAGAAGGCCGAGCAGAAGCTGGCTCGGGCCATTGCTCATGCCCGTTTGTAAGCTAGGAGGCAGGCTTTTAAGGAAGCAAGCACCAAAGGTGATGATCTTTCTGCTGAGATTGAGGAAGCGCGAACCTTGGAGGAAGAATCTACACTTTTGGCTACATCGGATGAGGGTTCTGGAAGTGGTCCAGATAGTAGTGAGGGTGAAGAATAGACTCAAGTTTTTTTCTCCTTTTCTTTTTTGTATATGGATTTCTCGGGGGGGAGGGGGGAGGGAGGGGGGGCTTTGTAAATACATCCCTTGTAAGTATATTTTGGAAGTGCAAAAGGATTCTTCTACTTCAGGTATTCAAATTTTATATTTCAGCGTCAACAAAGTTAGCCTTTGAATTTTGATGTCGGCTCCTTGGAGCCCATACTTGGGGTGACCGGGATCCTTGAGATTGGGAACCATCTCTAGGCTGGGTTGATAGCTCTTTTAGAGTTTGTATATGTAATAACATAGACCCTTGAGATCTCGATATCTCTCAAGAGCCGTATGACAGTATCATTCGTATGACACGACATTCGAGGCTTTTAGCCTCGGAAAAATAGTTCCTCTTTTGCCGCCGTCTTCTTTTCCCGTCGAAGGTACTTCGAGGGATAAAGATTTTCTGCCGCCTTCTTCTTCTCCCACCGAAGGTACTTTGAGGGAAATTCGAGGCCAGGGGACGCCTAAATAAAGTGGGGTATCAAGCGACCGTATTTCCATCGGGAGTGGTTCTACTAGTGCCTATGAGACCAGGCTAGTAGATGTGTGCTCAACTTTTGAGGTGGATCAGCAGCTCTGTTCCGTGGTTAGTTTTGGTCAACCACATTGGATTTTCAGTGGTGCACTTTCATTTTCTAATTGAGCTTTTTTTTATAGGCTTTTGACAAGCTAAAGTCCGAGCTGCTCTGCCGTGAATGCAGGTTGCGAAAAGCCTTAGACAGGGAGAAATCCCTCAGGCTTATATGTGACAAAAAGGAAAAGGAGTTGGTATACCTGTGTTATGAGGAGAATCAGAGCGGGAACTACGAAGGCTACCTCGAGAGACAGGTAACCTTTTTTTGAAGAGGTGCACATTTCTCCTTCCACCTTCGAAGAATAATATTTTAATACTTTAGTTGCAGAGAAAGACGGAAGACCTGGAATGCCTTTGGGGAGAAGTTGGTCAGGCTAAGCATGAGTGTAACGAGCTAAAGGCTCAGGCATATGCCCAAGTTGCGTCCAAGAAGAATGCTTTGGCCAAGGCTTCTACCCTCGAGGTGCAACTTCGGGATGCTCATGAAAATAGCTCGGTCCAGATGAGCATGATTGTAAGGCTCGATATTGAACTTTTGTAGATTAAGGCCGAGGTCCTGGTCACTCGGAATGAAGCTGTAGAGATTCAGGCTAAGGCTGACAAGAAAGTGGCCATATATTTAAAAGACGCTATCAATGCTCGGGCTAATTGTGAGGGGCTTCCGATCAGGAGAGCAGAAGTGATGAATATGTCCGGTGCAGATCCTGGTGTGAAATGCTCGAGGAGATCCATGCAAAGGGCTTCGATCTCTCGGAAGAGATAGTAAAGGCCAAGGTGGATGAATACGATGCCCAGTTCTTCGTATACGATGTCAAAGATAATAGGGAAGAGGCCGATGGGCCCGCAGTCCTTGAGGGGAAAGTAGGCTAGGCTTTTTTCTTTTTGACTCTTTGTACAATTTTCTTAGAAAACTTTATGAATGAAGCCTCATATTATCTCACATATACTTATAAAAGTAAGCTTTTCGATTTTATCTTTCATGAATTTCCCTTTGCTTGTGTATGTCTTTCTTTGTTTTGAATTTAGATATTTGTCGATGATTAGCCAGGTGAACTAGAATTTATGGAAAACCCCTTAGGTTTACAATCCGGCCTTGAGGCTTGTTGGCTGACCCTTAGGCTCTTATACGTTGGGTAGGTACGACCACTAACATATGCTGCTCTTAGGCTCTTCGCATGGGGTCGGTATGATCTCTAATATAGGCTGGCGCTTAGGCTCTTACGCGTTGGGTTGGTACGACCTTCAATATAGGCTGGTACTTAGGCTCTTACGCATTAGGTCGGTACGACCTTCAATATAGGCTGGTCTTGGGTTCTTACGCGTTGAGTCGACATGACCTTTAATGTAGGCTTTATTTTTCCCTCGTTAATGACTTTTAGAAGTTTTTATATTTGCCTGACTCTTCGACAGTTTAATAAGAACCTCGATTGTGAGCTGTTATGTAGTGATGAATGAGCACCTCGA
Organism: Nicotiana glauca; assembly: GCA_026770625.1. Taxonomy (NCBI): domain Eukaryota; kingdom Viridiplantae; phylum Streptophyta; class Magnoliopsida; order Solanales; family Solanaceae; genus Nicotiana; species Nicotiana glauca. Next base: position 10,632 of record MDKF010750932.1, read on the forward strand.
GAGGTTTCCATGGTGGCCGAATTATTTTGAAGCCTTTTGTTTGGAGCTGACAGGATCTAAGCTCTTTTGCTTATGCCAAGGGTAGCCTGATTTACCGGTTCTTTTTGAAGTAATTTGAAGGCCTATGATTTTATGGAGACAATTGGAAGTCCTCGGGTCACATTAGTTTGGCTGAAGCCTTGCGACCGTAGTCATTGGGTACGGTCATAGCCTTTTAGTCCCCGAGTAAAGTAGCTTTGGCATCTATATCGAGGGTATGCCATTTTAGGGGCCTTAAAATTACGAATATATAACATTAACTTTAAGACCGGGATTGTGCCTTTTGTAAGGTCTTATAAATTTTAACATTCCTTACTTGAGGTCTTACAGATAGGTTACTTGGCACAAGTATAATTCATGCCTTGCTTGAGGTCTTACAGATTTGGAATTGCCTTATGGAGGTCTTATGAGCTCGAGGTTGCCCGCATGGGGCCTTATGGCCTTGAGTTTTTGACAGCTCCATAGGTGACAATCAGCGACAGTCCCCAAGACATCGAGCTCTTTCTTGGCTCTAGAGTCATTCTTTGTAAAATTTGATATTGCCTCCTAGAGGGCTTACGAGTTTGAAGTTTTCGACCCGGAGGTCATACCGCTTTGAGTTTTTGATGTTAGTCCCCGAGTGTTCGGGAAATTTTCGGCCCTGAAGCCATTTTTTGTAAAAATAACAGATTTATTTGAAGCGCGAAACATTTTTGGTGGTAAAAGATACTCCGTTGATTACTTGGTATAAGTATATATGTTTTCGTCGTCAAGGGTTCAACTATTTTATATGTACACGATTCATTTGACCGTTTGGCTCGATACATCATTTTCCTAACGAGACCCTTTTTGGCTCATCTTGACTTCTTTGAGAAGGTGATCTCCCGGGGTGATGCTCCCCTAGTGTTCGAGGTTTATTGAAGATAATCCTTGAATACTTGGTAAGTCCTCCTTAGGTAGTATATAGATGTTACCTTAACCTTGTCAGTAAAACCCTTATTGGGATAAAATGCGATTGAAGGAAAAGAGTGCAATACATGCTTTAAAACCTAAGGTCTTCAAGCTGGAATGTGTTTCGATTGTTATAACTGGACACCTGCACATAGGTTACCGTAAGATGTAAAAAAAGGGAGACGGTTATACCTTAGTAGTGATGACGCTTCGAGCCTCGATATTCTTCAAATGTTTGCTTCGAGGATGCGGTACGGTCCTTTAGGTGCAGCTCGTGATTGCCACTTAGCTGTTTGCTTATCCTTTGGCTCATTCGATGTTGAAGGTGTCTATTCTAGTGCCATGTCGTGCATCGCGAACATCTCTCTAGCTGCATATTGCTCCTCGTATACAGTTTTTATTCCGTCCTTTGTTGGAAACTTCATCATTTGGTAAAGGGTTGACGATACTGATCTCATATAGTGTATCCATGGCTTTCTGAGCAAGGCATTGTACCTCATGTCTCCTTCGATGACATGAAACTTGACATTAGCATTAATGTTTCGGACATTGTATCTGCCATTGGTAAGATCAGAGATAACAGGTGGCTGTCACACCTCTTTTTTCACGATGCTTTAACATACTCCGGCAAAAGGGAATATTTATATAAGCGTAAAAAGAG
>MU778467.1:3420-20925 GCA_026770625.1 Nicotiana glauca
ACGGAGAGCGATAATAGAAAAAGATGTATATTGAAGTAAAAATTTAGTGACCGTATTCAAAAGAATTAAACCAAAACACAAATAAATGAATTTGTTTCACTTGTTTCTAAAAGATTTTTACATGCCATTTATTTGTATTCATCGGTCAAATTATAGCTTGAATTGATAAACCCTCCATGATTGCATCGAATTTAATTTTTTTTATTTGTTTCTTTGTTTGATGTTTGCGTAGCTAAGTTGCTTAATTTAATTTTTTTTTGAATTTAAATTATGCATTATGGTTATGAAGGTTTAGGTAAATGACAGACTAATCTTTTAAAGGCAAAGTAGCTTAAGATTTTTGCCTGTAAGAGCAGTTTTGGAAGGTTATGCATTATCTTATATAACTTAGAAATTTCAATATTTTATGATTGATAATATATAAAATAATTTAATGTTATTTGGAAGTTATTGATATGGAGAGATTTGTTCTTTGTTTAGTAGTACCCATTATTAGTTGATTCATTTTTTGAGTACACAACTTAGAAAATCATATTATTTCAATATCATTACACGCCTGAATGGGGGTGTGAACTTTTTTTAGTCAACAAAAATATAAGATAGAATGTTGGGAAGTTAATACTTGTGCCATATTACCCTTGATAAAATATAACATATAAAAGACTGTACATAACAATTGTACATTATTAAATACATATATAAGGCTTGCTAAAATATTTGCTTCATCATTACCATCCACTGCCAAACAGAATATCAGAAAAATCCTAAGTGAAGAATAAAGAACTAAGTTAAGCTTTAATTTATCAAAATGTATAACCACCAAATTAAATATAAGAAAAATCCTATTCTACTTCTAAGAGACTCATTATGGCAAATAAAGTTGTGGAAACGTATTCCTCTAAATATTTAACTCAAATTGTCATATATGTTTCATGAAGAATAAATTATGATTAAGAAATAGTGATGGAAAAAATTTCATCGAAACTTGGTGACATATTTATATTTTTGACTTCTTGTAAGTTAGAATTAAAGTAAATGGAGAAGTATCCACGAATCCTATAAATTGAACCATTCCGAAATATTTCTATGTCATAGCGATAAAAGGGTATAGAGCAACAATAATAGAATCCCCATACACATTTCCTGTCAAGCAGTCCAACCAAATAGAATTCAACTTTTAACGGCAATAAAATTGCAGCAACGAAGAAGGTACACTAACTTCCTATTAATTCATTCATGAATATAATCGAAATAGCAGGTGAAAGGGGATAAAGGTTGAATGATAATTAAGTATAAAAATCCAATTAGTTCAAAAGTGAATTCTAGCAATATAAATAACTATCAACACTTGATACTCACCGAAAGGAACATAAGTGAAGTTAAAATTTTCATTTATAAAGTAATACTCTACTGCAAGTATACTTTGGATGAATTCATATTTGTAACTACCTAAATAGAGCTAGATTCCTCATTAATTTTTTATTTGAAAAGAAGCAAAACAGATTGTAAAGTATTACTTTACACGAGGAGTATATACAATCAAGTAAAGAGCGTAAAGTAATTTGTCTCTTCATGTTAATCCTCTTTTTAACACATTGGATATGTCGTTAAAGTTGCATTATTTGAAGGAATAAGTTACTATTATTCCTTTATGTTCTTTATGTAATACTCTTAAGAAAAAATAAAGAGTAAAATGACAAGTAATCTTGCAAACAAATAACAAAGTTTCATTAATTAAACAAATTATAAATAGTTGTACAGACGGTTCTCCCACTCCTTCAAATTTAAGAACATAAACCCAAAAAGGTTCACTTGGCCAAACCTCGTGATAAACTTCAGTTAAAATACTACCTAAAGGTTGTCCAAGTGAATCTACTAAAAATGCTAAGGCTTTCCAATCAGATAGTTTAATTTAGTCAATAGCCTCAATTAGTGCATCTCGGGTAAACTGATAATTTTCAATATGTTCAGCTAGTGAAGCCCTAAGCTCTCTAAATTTCTTTTCTCTTTACCTTCGTTCAGCCCTTCGATCCCTTAACTTATTTTGTATCGGCCTTGGGACTGTAACAACCCGATCGATCGTTTTGAGTACTAGCGCTCCGTTCAGCAGTCGGAGGCCATGAACAACTTCATTTCGGGTATCATGACTTGTACGCGTGGTCGGAATTGAATTCCGGGAAGTTCAAAGTTGATTTGGAGAGAGAATTCTTATTTCAGGAGCTTAAGGTTGAAAGAATGAACCAGGATTGGAGTTTTAAGTAAATGACCTCGGAATCAGGATCGGAAGATTTCAGCAAGTTCGTATGATGATTTTGGACTTGGGCGTATGCCCGGTTCGGGTTTTGGATAACCCGGGAGCGTTTTGGCACCTATTATGGAAATTAGCATTTTGGAAGAAATTTCATAAGTTTGGTTTGAAGTGCATTTCAGTGTTATCAATGTCCGTTTGGAATTCCGGGACTGGGAGTAGCTCTGTATGGTGATTCTGGAGTTGGGAGCGCGATCGGAAGTGAATTCGGAGGTCCGTAGGTCCTTGTGGAGCAATTTGGCTAAAGATAGAATTTGAAGGTTTTTGAGAAGTTTGATCGGAGGTTGACTTTTTGATATCGGGGTCAGAATCCAATTTCGGAAGTTGGAGTAGGTCCGTAATGTCAAATATGACTCGTGTGCAAAATTTTAGGTCAATCGGACATGATTTGATAGGTTTAAACATCATAAGTAGAAGTTGGAAAGTTCAAAGCTCATAAAGCTTGAATCGGGGTGTAATTCGTGATTTTAGCGTTATTTGATGGGATTTGAAGCCTCGAGCAAGTCCATAATGTATTTTGGGATTGGTTGGTATGATTTGTTGAGGTCCCGAGGGCCTTGGGTGGATTCCGGATGGTTAACGGATCGAAAAAATGGAATTTGGGAAGGCTTGAGAATTGTTGCTTCTGTCATAACCGTGTCTGCGGTTCTTGGACCGCAGAAGCGGGACCGTAGATGCGGTCAACGCTTGTAGAAGCGGAAGGGGGCCAGGTCCAAGGAAATCGCAGAAGCGGCCCATGGACCGTAGAAGCGGTTCTGCTTAAGTGGCCCCCAAACCGCAGAAGCAGTCAGCTTCCTTTTGGCCAAAGCCGCAGAAGCGACATCCGCAGAAGCAGAAGCAGCTGGGGCAGTGAGATGTTTTAAGTTCGGGGTTGAGTTCATTTCAACCCCATTTTTCTTCAATTGGAGTCGATGGGGAGCATCTTGGAGATGCCATTTTCGTCACTAGTCATGAGGTAAGTAATTTATGCTAGCTTTGAGTTAAATACAAGGTTTGTACATGGATTTAGGCAAGGAAATTATAGAAATTTGGGGTTTTGGTGGAAAACCTAGGAATTTACATTTCTTCGAATTTGACCACGATTGAGTATGGAATTAGGAGAAAATTATATATTCGAGTTCCTAAGGTCATGGGTAACCTTTGTCTTCGAGAAATTTCGGAATCCGAGCACGTAGGCCTGAGGGTATTTTGGTCATTTCACTAAGCAGAGTTGGGAATCTGTGTAATTTGAATTTCTAACAAGTATTTGAGCATGTTCTCATTAGTTTATCGTTAATTGGCTAGTTTTGTTGCATTGTGCGTCGGTTCAAGCCTTCGGAAAAATATAGAATGCCGGTTATGAGTCTTCGGAGTGAGGCGAGTCTCCTTTCTAATCTTGTGAGGAGAAATTTACCCCATAGGTGAGTTAAATTGGTTATGTTCTCCTATTTGTGGGGGCTACGTACGCACGAGGTGACTAGAGTCAGTGCGTAGCTACTATTATGCTATTGTTCGGGTAGTTTAGGACCCAAAAGCATGTTATATTTGGATTAATTGTGAACCCTTTGATGGCTTGAATTGCTTAAATCACATTAAATAAATAATTGGATTTCAAAAAGGACTTAAGCTTCGTTTTCTCGAATTATTAAAGAGAATTGGCCTTCCTAGGGTAATTGCTCTATGTTGACTTCTTGACTGACTGTCTGTCCGTGTGTGTTTATTTTGGAACGGGCCGAACGCCTCGGCAGATTTAAATAGATTTATCTATTGGTTCGGCCGCTCGACCCTCAGCAGTGCATAATTTACATTCCTGTTAGAGTGGGTCATCGCATCAGTGTGATTTGTGCATGTTTTTTAATTTTAATTAAAAAAAATTAAAATTTCAGAAACTGAATTTGAAGTCTGTTTATACCGTTATGTTTGCTGACAATTGAAGTTTAGGCTTTATGTGTAGTTTTGATATTGTATATTAATTTTGTTCACCGTTATATCATTATGATTCTGTTTATTCACATCTTGTTGCAAACTATCCACACTGTTTTTAAGAGAATAAAAGGAGACTTTGCATAGAATTGGAGTAAAGGATGAACAAATTAAGAGAAAAGAGGTATTCATCAATCTATCTACAATTTTGAACTCCAACAGGATCTGCTCTCTCATCTCAAGCAAGACCCTGCATTATTTCAAACACAATTCTGCAAATCGTTTATGATCTTGTCGATGATAATCTGAAAAGTCGTGTATGTTGATAGTCCCAAGCTTGCCAAATGCTATCCTTGAGGAAAGCAGATTTTCTCAGCTTGTGCATAACATAAAACGGAAAAGACTTAAGGAGGAGTTCCTTGTACTGTATGCTAGACCTGAAACAAAAATGGTAATGTCATTTTGATTAATATCCAAAAGACTACAGCAGTCTCTGATGACAATTTTTACTGTTGAAGAATAAAAACTTTCTCAAGAAAGATTAAATGATAGCACAATAATTTCATTAAGCTTTAATAACTAAATGGGGTGATAGATCATTTAGACGACGAACAACGACATCAACAGACTAAAACATATTATCACATTATCGATCCAACGCTCTCAAACACAATACAATGTTTGATTAACCAAAGTGTTCTTAATATCTCATTCAATTTGAGGAATGCCTTACTCTTTTCTAGTAAGGAACTTATAAGCTTCGATCACTAAATAATCATCGAACCCCGACAATTTTTGAACATATGAAACCGCTTAAATTCCCATTCAATGTGGTCAATTCAAAATTAGTAATTGCCTCCCTTCTGTTGCACTTTATAGCAGTCTTTATCATACGGCCTGGTCCAAAAATGACATAACAGAAAAGGGACTGGGAGAGTCAAGTTATAGTCATTAGACATTGCAGCTTCTATCTCATTGTCAATCACTCCTAGATAGATATACAACAACATATATCCAATTATACGATATTCTTTCTTCTTTATAAAATATGTATAATCTATACATAATATATCAAGCAACCTTTTTAACAGTTATATCATTGATATTATGACATTCCTAAGGTATGGTGATATAAGCGGTTAGTTACTTTTTACTGAGAAAGTGCAAAACTGAGCTTCCCATCGTCCATATTTGTGAATCGTCGCTCCGTTATATTTTGTGCTTCCTCTAGAGAACCTAATGCTTAGACGTCGAAGTATTTGCATAAACTATGCTTTTTTGAAATTAGACATATACATACCAAGTCACAAAACAATAATAATGAGCCAAAATTAGTGAATAAGTGTCTACAGATTTTTGCAATTTCGGAGATTCAAACGAATAAGTGATTCTATACTAGGGGTGTGAATTTGAATCGTTTTATCGATAAATCGAATCGATTATTTGTTATCGAAATCGAAAAAATCGAAACTTTATAGAAACGATAACGATAAGCATATGTACAAATCGATAATCGATAAGGGTCAAAATCGAATCGATAAATCGAATGCACACCCCTAGACTGTAGACGCTTGTTGAATGAGTAATTACCTATTTGTGTAGATTAATATAACATACAGAATGTATATATATTCCACTATTATTCTGAAAGTGGCTATACAATATTATTTTCCCTAATCTATTGTCACGAGCCAAATCCCGAACCTGGTCGTGATGACGCCTCTCGGGAAGACAAGGCCAACCAACAGATTAACAATACTTCTTTTAACAATCATTTAACATTTATAAAGCTAAAACATGATTAGCATAATCAAAAGCACGAAAAACAGCAGGGAATCATCCCGTCACAGCTCGACATCGAGGTGTCACTAGTCATAAGCCACTACAGAGTTCACTAAAGTACTACAAGTCCAAAAATAGGAACAAAGTTTGAAAGTAACATGAACAACATAAAATAAGGGAGAAGATCTGGTGCCGCGGACGCTAGCGGTCACCTGGATCCGCTATGATAACAAATCTTCAATCAGCTCAAAACCCGCTACCGGGTGGTCAAGTACCTGTATCTGCACACAAGGTGCAGGGAGTAAAGTGAGTACTCCAACTAAGTGAGTAATAAGGGTAAATAATAACCGAGCAGCAATAAACCACGTAAAGCAAATCAACATGCTATATGGTACAGTGTAACCATTGAGGAAACAGGGAAACCGTGAGAATCATTTAGAAAATATCTTGACTCAGTTCAAAACCTCTTTTTGAGAATATATTTTCCCAACAGTTAAGCAATTAAATGCGGAACAGGTAGTGCAAGTCAGCACAAAAGTCAGCCCCTCGGGCACCAACAAGTATGCATAATTGAGCTCATAAACTCGCCCTACAAGCAATATTCTTGTTCCTGGTCAGCAATTGTTACCTGACCTATTTACATCATACAGTGTCACTGTTACCATTGTCTCAAATTTATCCTCTTTAAAAGTGATCAGACAATATCAGAACAGCAAATAAATATCTCAATAAATAACACAACAACAAAAAATGCATAAAAGCATGAATGCAATGCAATGCATATGACGGTACACTCCGGTACACAATGCGGCGTGCAGTCTGATCCATTTCACGTCGACGATGCTCACTTGGGCTGTGTACAGACTCCGGAGGGGCTCCTACAGCCCAAGCGCAATATCAGCCATGTCTTGGCTTCAAACAGGCTCTCGGCCTCAATATCAATATATCATCACTGCGATGTGCAGCCCGAGCCATCCATATATTCAGAAATCACTATAACACTGTTGCGGCGCGCAACCCGATCCATACTCAGTCCAGAAATGCACATAAGCCACTTGGGAAATATTAACATGAGAGCCCTCAGCTCAAAACATCAATAACATATTGTTTAAGTTTTCAAATCTTAGAAAAAATGGTTGAGTTTGCAAAATAGTATAAAAACCTTGGACCGATATCAAATAATATGCAAGCAATGCAAAAACAGTGATATCAATCCCCGAAGGGTTCACATAGTTGGAACGAAGCCCCAAATATGGAAATCAACCCAAATTATGATGATAACAAATAATTTCAGTCAAATACGCGGTAAAAATCAACAACCGGGACGGACCAAGTCACAGTCCCCAACGGTGCTCTACCCCACGCTCATATCCGGCGTGTAAGTCACCTCTATACAACACTATGATGTGCAAATTCGGGGTTTCAAACCCTCAGGATATCATTTACAAGTATTACTCATCTCGAACCGGTGAAATCTCTAGCTCGCGATGCCTTTGCCCTCCAAATCGGCCTCCACGCTCGTCGAATCTAACCAAAATTAGAGGGAATGCATCACAATATGCTAAGGGGAAAATACCCAATCGAAAGATATCGAGAAATAGCAAAAATCTCGAAACTAGCAAAACTCGAGAACGGGTCCCGCTTCTCGAAAAATTATAAAACTTACATTACCGAATTCCTCATCTTGCCACCAGTCCATACATACCAAGAACTCCCAAATCCGAGCTCAAATGACCTATCAAATCCCAATTTGAAATTGTCAAAACTCAAGCCCTAGTTCATGAAATTTAGGCTCAATTTCCATGAATTTCTAGACCAATTTCACAATATAATCATGTTTTAAGACCAAGATTCTTACCTTACGTCGATTCCTCTTGAGCCTAAATAATCATGTTTTAAGACCAAGATTCTTACCTCACTTAATCACATTGCCCTTTATCTGAAATTTATACTCTCATCGAATCACTTTCAAATAGCCGTACCATTTTCCTTGATTATCCGAGGCTACCCGCTGCCTAAGTGCTTTCTCACATTAATAGAAAATACACCTCTTCAACCACGATAGCAATCAACAAGAACTTTCCCAATTTCATTTGCACAAACTAAATTGCCATGACTGAATCCTTCTAACCAAATCACGCTAAGCAAGTCGTCAAAACCCAAGAGCATAGCTGCAAAATTACATGTGCTAACCCATTACCTCGAATACATACCAAGAATTAAGCATACCCTTACCATGCCGATCCGGCCCGTTATCAAGCTACTCCATTTATCTAAATTTCTTCTGATTCATTTTCAACTTGATATTCCCTCTTGCTATAGCACCACAGTTCCTCAACACAGGCTCACTACACGAGACCCAAGCACAAGACCACACTGTCTAAGACCCACAAGCCACTGAATACTCTCTCAATTATTCCCAGAAATACCACATTCCCGTATGCTCTGCTTGAAGAACTTACTGCGAATCTAACTCTGTTTCCTTTACTTTCCTGATGCGGATACATGGATTACCATAATCAACATAGAATACCACAAGTCTTGACATCTTCTAATGAAACTCAGTTCCTAACCCCATATGCAACTTTAGAACTCTCAATTGACGTACGCAGACTCTTGAACCCATTAGAACCATTCTCGCAAGTCATTCACTCTTATTCATCTGCAACTTACCTGATCAAACAGACGTAACCACCCGTGCCTCATTAGCACTCTGACCCAGCAGGACATGATCTCATTCCGATACAACCAAATAGCTTCCTTCTCTTTACACTAAGCATTATTTATCAACAACAGCTCAAGACATCCTATTATTTCCATACATCCGCAAAGTACCATATAACCTTTGTCGAAATTTTGCTTCACTCGTGCCATCCTCGGCTTAATTTCTGCAACCAAAACTGATCTGCCAGCATACCTCGAAACAGAACCAACATAGCACATAACCGTGCAGTCAGCTAATCAACAGCAACCTCCCCAACTTGGCTCGAAGCCATACATCAAGACACCCTTAACATTTCATAACACTTTTACTCTAATGATGCCACAATGAGGTTAAACTCAATCATCTACAAGTTTGTGAAAACACAGATCATCCAGTGCTGCAATCCTCTGTAAATCTCGCATTCATCCCCACATCCACTGAGTCCACTCCCTTAAGCGACCTGAATTTTCAAATTTCAACACGTACCCTTCAATTACACATGAGATCTTCTAATATATACATAAGAATCGTACCCCTTAACAACACTCCGCAGGAGATAACCCACCTGCTTCGCCTCAGTTTAGTATTTCAGCACACCTTCCACCATCATACACATAACACAACCATTTAGTCTTCCTGAGTCTGAACTCATATTGCCACACGCAATGCACTTCACTTTCCAACTAGGAGATACGAAAATATTCTTCACGCGCCCATATTCGGGCTACACATCAAAACACAATAGGAAACGAACACTTAACAGTTCATCCATTATCCAGCAGACTTCTTCGTCACTACCAAGACCACATAGATACATCTCGCAGTACCAACATACTCATCACATGGATATCCAACCGCCCTTCCAGCTAATAGGGACAACACCGAACATACAAGTTCATAACACCAGCTCGCAAAATTAGCAACTTGGTGCTCAAGCCATAAGCAAAGATCCGGCCTACAATCCTCCAGACTAGCCAACATCAAACTCACAGAGATTATATCTCGCCCCTTGATCAGGGAATCACCAGCCACCAAGGCACATCTGATACTGAGCGCTAATGTGCCCATACAGACGCGTGGAAGGAATTTCAAGAGTTATATCTCAAGCTGAATCAAGTACGCACGATAAGAATTCCAAGAAAATAAAATTTTCCTAAAGGTTCTGCAGCCTCTCGAGAATAAATACAGACATCTTCGTATCGATTCGCGAGACTCTACTAAACCTGCTCATGACTAGTGAGAATTATTAACCTAGGCTCTGATACCAACTTGCCACGACCCAAATCCCGAACCCGATCATGATGGCACCTCTCGTGAAGACAAGTCCAGCCAACAGATTAACAATACTTCTTTTAAAAATTATTTAACATTTATAAAGCTAAAATATGATTAGCATAATCAAAAGCGCGAAAAACAATAAGGAATCGTCCTGTCACAGCCCGACATCGGGGTGTCACTAGTCATGAGTTACTACAGAGTTCATTAAAGTACTACAAGTCCAGAAATAGGAACAAAGTCTGAAAGTAACATGAACAACATAAAATAAGGGAGAAGATCTGGTGCCGCTGACGCTAGCGGTCACCTGGATCCGCTATTATAACAAATCTTCAATCAGCTCAAAACCCACTACCGGATGGTCAAGTACCTGCATCTGCACACGAGGTGCAGGGAGTAAAGTGAGTTCTCCAGCTCAGTGAGTAATAAGGGTAAATAATAACTGAGCAGCAATAAACCACGTAAAGCAAATCAACATGCTATATGGTACATTGTAACCATTGAGGAAATAGGGAAAACGTGAGAATCCTTTAGGAAATATCTTGACTCAGTTCAAAACCTCTTTTTGAGAATATCTTTTCCCAACAGTTAAGCAATTAAATATGGAACAGGTAGTGCAAGTCAGCACAAAAGTCAGCCTCTCGGGCACCAACAAGTATGCATAATTGAGCTCATAAACTCGCCCTACATGCAATATTCTTGTTCCTGGTCAGCAATTATTACCTGACCCATTTACATCATATAATGTCACTGTTACCACTGTCTCAAATTTATCCTCTTTAAAAGTGATCAAACAATATCAGAACGGCAAATAAATATCTCAAGAAATAACACAATAACGAAAAATGCACAAAAGCATGAATGTAATGCAATGCATATGACGGTACACTCCGGTACCCACTGCGGCATGCAGTCTGATCCATTTAATGTCGACGACGCTCACTTAGGGTGTGTACAGACTCCGGAGGGTCTCCTATATCCCAAGCGCAATATCAACCATGTCTTAGCTTCAAACAGGCTCTTGGCCTCAATATCAATATGTCATCACTGCGGCGTGCAACCCGAGCCATCCATATATTCAGAAATCACTATAACACTGCTGCGGCGCACAACCCGATCCATGCTCGGTCCAGAAATACACATAAGCCACTTGGGCAATATTAACATGAGGGTCCTCAGCTCAAAACGTCAATAACATATTGTTTAAGTTTTCAAATCTTAGAAAAAATGGCTGAGTTTTCAAAATAGTATTAAAACCTTGGACCGAGATCAAATAATATGCATGTAATGCAAAAATAGTGATATCAATCCCCGAAGGGTTCACATAATTGGAACGAAGCCCCAAACATGGCAATCAGCCCAAATTATGATTATAACAAATAATTTCAGTCAAATACGCGGTAAAAATCAACAACCGGGACGGACCAAGTCATAGTCCCCAACGGTGCTCTACCCCACGCTCATATCCGGCGTGCAAGTCACCTCTATACAGCACTATGATGTGCAAATCCGGGGTTTCAAACCCTCAGGATATCATTTACAAGTATTACTCACCTCGAACCGGTGAAATCTCTAGCTCGCAACGCCTTTGCCCTCCAAATCGTCCTTCACGCGCGTCGAATCAAGCCAAAATCAGAGCGAATGCATCACCATATGCTAAGGGGACAATACCCAATCGAAAGAAATCGAGAAATAGCAAAAATCTCGAAACTAGCAAAATCCGAGCCCCGGGCCCACTTCTCAAAATATTACAAAACATACATTACCGGATTCCTCATCTCGCCACGAGTCCATACATACCAAGAACTCCCAAATCCGAACTCAAATGGCCTATCAAATCCCAATTTGAAATTGTCAAAAAGTCAAGCCCTAGTTCATGAATTTTAGGCTCAATTTCCATGAATTTCTAGACCAATTTCACAATATAATCATGTTTTAAGACCAAGATTCTTACCTCACGTCAATTCCTCTTGAATCCCTTTGAAATTCCCATCCAAAAGCTCCCAAGGACGTTAAAAATAGAGGAAAATAGCTTAACTCGCGGAACAAACTAACACTTTAAAACCTTTTCTGCCCAGGCCTTTTTTTCGCTTTTGCGGCTCCCATTTCGCTTCTGCGACTATCGCTCATGCGGAAATTCTCCGCTTCTGCGGAGCTTCACTAATATACCATAACCACTTTTGCGGTCAATACTCGCTTCTACGAACACCGCTTATGCGGTCAAACTCCCGCTTCTCTGAGTCTCTCTCAACCACACGGAATCACTTCTGCGACCTCCACACCGCATCTACGGAACGCCTATGCGGTTCCTTTTCCGCAGATGCAGAAATGACAGAACCAGCAAAACCAGACCATGCAACAAACTCTAAACTCTCCGTATAACCACCCGGACTCACCTCGAGGCCCCCGGGCCTCAACCAAATGCACAGACATGTCTTATTACCTTATTAAAACTTGCTCGAGTCATCAAATCACTATCGTTAACATCAAAATCCTCAAATTTCACCAAATCAAAGCCTAAGTTCTTCAAGAATTTCCGAAATGCACTTTCGATCAAAAACCCAACCAAACGATGTCCGAATGACCTGAAAATTTGCACACATATCCAAAATCACCCAACAAAGCTACAACAACTCTCAAAATTCCATTCCGACCCTCAGATCAAAATTTCACCTATCAACCGGAATTTGTCAAAATTCCAACTTCGCCAATTCAAGCCTAATTCTACTCCGGACCTCCAAATTCAATTCTGATCGCACTCCCAAGTCAAAAATTACCTCCCGGAGCTAACCGAACTATCAGAATTCATATCTGAGCCCTCTAACTCATAAGTCAACATCCGGTTGACTTTTCCAACTTAAGCCTTCTTAAAAGAGACTAAGTGTCTCATTTCTTATCAAAACCATTGCAAATCATCCCGATTACACAATTTACAGATAATGAAGCATAATTAAGCTAAAAATAGGGAAAACGGGGCGGTAATACCTGAGACGACGGGTCGGGTCATCACATCTATACCCTTTCCTTTACCCTAATTTCCTTACCATATTATTTCCTCTACCACATTTAAGGAATGATCATATTTAAAGATCAAGGGAATGAAGTTTAAATTAATGGAAAACAGAATTAGCCGTAATGATGTATTTTGTTTTGTTTTGTTTTATTTTCTTTATACCGTTGGAGTGTTGGTGGCATACATTTGATCCCTTACTTTAGTTTAGTTGCATGTGCTTGTTGACACACTTTTTATATTATAAATGGTGTTCGTCTTATTTTAGCTAATTTTTGTCCATATTAGTTAGGTGCGTTTATAGCGATATACTTTCCACGGAATTCTGGAAATTTTCTTATTGGTGTAATCTATAACCGAATCGATAATCTCCTAAAATCGATAAATCGAAATCGAAAAAATCAAAATCTTATTGAAACGATAACGATAAGCATATCATACAAATCGATAATCGATAAGTAATTACCGATAAGGGTCAAAATCGAATTGATAAACTGAATGCACACCCCTATTCTAGATAGTGTCTACAGTTATTTATTAATATGCCAAGATGAAGAAGATAAAATATATTATGTTAATATGGTTTATACATATTCAGATAGTCCATTATATATATTATAGACAGAAACTCGATCGTTTCCAATTAGCATATCCAAATGTTGTCACTCTTACAGAGGAGAGTCAGCAGTCACTGTATTCTCTAACGGAAAGAATGGCTACTCTTCATGTACTCGGCATAAATGTGAAACATTTAAGGATTTTTCAATTGACACTTCAGATAAAACTATTCAAATTTGTGTTATATGAAGTTGACTAATGTAAACTATAAAAAAGCAAGATTTGATGCTCAAACATAATAGGAACACTATCTTTAATCCAGAAATTACTTACTTGAGTTACAAATTTTAACCATTTCTTTGATTTCTCCTTAAAATGTTGAGGAGAATTCATGTCATTTAAGTGATTCTAGACAGTGTTTGCAATTTCTGAGAGTTCACTAAAGTACTACAAGTCTAGAAATAGGAACAAAGTCTGAAAGTAACATGAATAACATAAAATAAGGGAGAAGATCTGGTGTCGCTTACGCTAGCGGTCACCTGGCTCCGCTATGATAACAAATCTTCAATCAACTCAAAACCCGCTACCGGGTGGTCAAGTACCTGCATCTGCACACGAGGTGCATGCAGTAAAGTGAGTACTCCAACTCAGTGAGTAATAAGGGTAAATAATAACTGAGCAGCAATAAACCACGTAAAGCAAATCAACATGCTATATGGTACAATGTAACCATTGAGGAAACAGGGAAAATGTGAGAATCCTTTAGAAAATATCTTGACTCAGTTCAAAACCTCTTTTTGATAATATCTTTTTCCAACAGTTAAGCAATTAAATGTGGAACAGGTAGTGCAAGTCATCACAAAAGTCAGTCCCTCGGGTACCAACAAGTATGCATAATTGAGCTCATAAACTCGCCCTATATGCAATATTCTTGTTCCTGGTCAGCAATTGTTACATGACCCGTTTACATCATACAGTGTCACTGTTACCACTGTCTCAAATTTATCCTCTTTAAAAGTGACCTGACAATATCAGAACAGAAAATAAATATCTCAAGAAATAACACAACAACGAAAAATGCATAAAATCATGAATGCAATGAAATGCATATGACGGTACACTTCGGTACCCACTGCGGCGTGCGATTTGATCCATTTACGTCAACGACGCTCACTAGGGTGTACAGACTCCGGAGGGGCTCTTATAGCCCAAGCGCAATATCAGCCATGTCTTGGCTTCAAACAGGCTCTCGGCCTCAATATCAATATATCATCACTGCGGCGTGCATCCCGAGCCATCCATATATTCAGAAATCACTATAACACTGCTGCGGCGCGCAACCTGATCCATGCTCGGTCCAGAAATACACATAAGCCTGCTCTATAAAGCACTATAATGTGCAAATTCGGGGTTTTAAACCCTCAGGATATCATTTACAAGTATTACTCACCTCGAATCGGTAAAATCTCTAGCTCGCGATGCCTTTGCCCTCCAAATCGACCTCCATGCACGTCGAATCTAGCCAAAATCAGAGCGAATGCATCACAATATGCTAAGGGGACAATACCCAATCGAAAGAAATCGAAAAATAGCAAAAATCTTGAAACTAGGAAAACCCGAGCCCTGTGCCCACTTCTCAAAAAATTACAAAACATACATTACCAGATTCCTCGTCTCGCCACGAGTCCATACATACCAAGAACTCCCAAATCCGAACTCAAATGGCCTATTAAATCCCAATTTGAAATTGTCAAAAAGTCAAGCCTTAGTTCATGAATTTTAGGCTCAATTTTCATGAATTTCTAGACTAATTTCACAATATAATCATGTTTTAAGACCAAGATTCTTACCTCACATCAATTCCTCTTGAATCCCTCTGAAATTCCCGTCCAAAAGCTCCCAAGGTCATTAAAAAATGGAGGAAAATAGCTTAACTCGCAGAACAAAATAACACTTTAAAACCTTTTCTGCCCAGACCTTTTTTCGCTTTTGCGGCTCCCATTTTGCTTCTACGACTCTCGCTCATGCGGAAATTCTCCGCTTCTGCGGAGCTTCACTAATAGACCATAACCGCATTTGCGGTCAATACTCGCTTCTACGAACACCGCTTATGCGGTCAAACTCCCGCTTCTCGGTGTCTCTTTCAACCATACGGAATCATTTTTGCGACCTCCACACCGCATCTGCGGAACTTCCTATGCGGTCCCTTTTCCGCAGATGTGAAAATGACATAACCAGCAAAACAAGACCATGCAACAAACTCCAAACTCTCCGTATAACCACCCGGACTCACCCCGAGGCCCCCGGGGCCTCAACCAAATGCACAAACATGTCTTATTACCTTATTAAAACTTGCTCGAGTCATCAAATCACTATCGTTAACATCAAAATCCTCTAATTTCACTAAATTAAAGCCTAAGTTCTTCAAGAACTTCCGAAATGCACTTTTGATAAAAAACCGGACCAAACGATGTCCGAATGACTTAAAAATTTGCACATATATCCAAAATCACCCAACAAAGCTACAACAACTCTCAAAATTCCATTCCGACCCTTAGATCAAAATCTCACCTATCAACCGGAATTTGCCAAAATTCCAACTTCGCCAATTGAAGCCTAATTCTACTCCGGACCTCCAAATTCAATTCCGATCGCACTCCCAAGTCAAAAATCACCTCCTGTAGCTAACCGAACTATCGAAATTCATATCTGAGCCCTCTAACTCATAAGTCAACATCCGATTGACTTTTCCAACTTAATCCTTCTTAAAAGAGACTAAGTATCTCATTTCTTATCAAAACCATTGCAAATCAACCTGATTACACAATATACGGATAATGAAGCATAATTAAGCTAAAAATAGGGAAAACAGGGCGGTAATACCTGAGACGACGGGTCAGGTCACATCTATACCTTTTCCTTTACCCTAAGTTCCTTACCATATTATTTCCTCTACCACATTTAAGGAATGGTCATATTTAAAGATCAATGGAATGAAGTTTAAATTAATGGAAAACAGAATTAGCCATGATGATGTGTTTTGTTTTGTTTTGTTTTCTTTATACCGTTGGAGTGTTGGTGGCATACATTTGATCCCTTATTTTAGTTTAGTTTCATGTGATTGTTGACACACTTTTTATATTATAAATGGTGTTCGTCTTATTTTAGCTAATTTTTGTCCATATTAGTTAGACACGTTTATAACGATATACTTTTCGCGAAATCCTGCAAATTTTCTTATTGGTGTAATCGATAACCGAATCGATAATCCCCCAAAATCGATAAATTGAAATCGAAAAAATCAAAACCTTATTGAAACAATAATGATAAACATATCATACAAATCGATAATCGATAAGTAATTACCGATAAGGGTCAAAATCGAATCGATAAACTGAATACACACCCCTATTCTAGACAGTGTCTACAATTATTTATTAATATGCCAAGATGAAGAAGATAAAATATATTATGTTAATATGGTTTATACATTTTCAGATAGTCCACTTATATATATTATAGATAGAAACTTGATCGTTTCCAATTAGCATATCCAAATGTTGTCACTCTTATAGAGGAGAGTCAACAGTCACTGTATTCTCTAACGGAAAGAATGGCTATTTTTCATGTACTCGGCATAAGTGTGAAACATTTAAGGATTTTTCAATTGACACTTCAGATAAAACTATTCAAATTTGTGTTGTATGAAGTTGACTAATGTAAACTATAAAAAAGCAAGATTTGATGCTCAAACATAATAGGAACACTATCTTTAATCCAGAAATTACTTACTTGAGTTACAAATTTTAACCATTTCTTTGATTTCTCCTTAAAATGCTGAGGAGAATTCATGTCATTTAAGTGATTCTAGCCAGTGTTTGCAATTTCTGAGATTCAAACGAATAAGTGATTAGTTTCTTTGGAAATTACCTGGTATAAATATATCATATTAAATGATTAGAAAAT
>MU778467.1:28037-76812 GCA_026770625.1 Nicotiana glauca
TGGATGCTTATCACACTAACTATATTTCAAACTAAAAAATGAGTAGACCTATTAGCAGTACACTGAAACATCCATAAGTTTATTTAATCCAATTACATTTGATGAAATTTCACAGTGTCTGGTTGATGAATTACCATATTAAAACCAAATTCGTATATGAAATTCATTGCTTCTTCAAAAATGCGATGTAAGAAGTCTGTTAATCCATGTTATGGCAAATCATGACATATCTATATTTGTAATATTTTTTGAAAAGTTAATTTATATACAGAATAGAGAAATAGAGAAATATATAAGAAAAGAGCAGAAAAGTAATGTGTACCTATTACATGCTTCAGATATCTTGTCAACAGCTATTGTCGCACTTGGTTAATGAATCTCAGCAACAAAAGTTGTACTTAAACCTCAAAAAAGATATTGATTATCTTTTAAGTGTCAGATTAAATTTTGAAAAACTTCTTTAATTACAACATTTGTAGCTTCAGTAGTTATATTCTCATCGTCATCACAAACCAATATTTTTAATCCCTTTCTACTCGTCACTCGAGAAAGAGCAACATATAGTTGTCCATGTGTGGTTTCTTTAAAAATAATCTCACGTGAGACAATGATTGTCCTTGGCTTTTGTTGATTGTCATGGAAAAATATACAATGATTGGAAATTGTATTCACTGGAACTTGAATGGAATTCTAGCATCAGATGGAGTCAATGTCATTCTTGGAATAAAAACTTTCTGTCCAGCCATCTGTCCCACTAAAACCTTGGCTTCAATAACTTGATTTCCAAGTTTAGTTATGATCAACCTTGTTCCATTACATAATCCTTCTGACTGGTCAATATTTCTTAATAACATTACTGGAATACCAACCTTTAGCGTAAGAGCATGATTTGGAACTCCAGAACATTTAATTGTATTTAAGAATTCAGGAGTGTGTACATGTTCCAATGCTGAATAAGTATTGTCAGAGTTGCGGATTGTATTGGTTGGTGAGCGGGTATTGCTCCGAGTGTCGCCTATGAATGGCGTGATGAGATTTGGGATGAAGGGAAAGCTTAGCCCTAGGTTCATTGGTCCGTTTGAGATTCTTGATCGAGTGGGAGAGGTGGCTTATAGACTTGCATTGTCGCTTACCTTATCAGCCACGTATCCATGCTTCGGAGGTATCATGACGATCCAGCCCACGTGTTATATTTCAGCATTGTCCAGTTGGACAAGGACTTGTCTTACGAGGAGGAGCCGGTAGTTAATTTGGACCGGCAAGTTTGTCAGTTGAGATCCAAGAGTTTTCCTTCTGTGCATTTTAATTGGAGAGGTCAGCCTCCTGAGGTATTGACTTGGGAGTCCGAGTCCAATATGTGGAGCCGTTATCCTCATCTTTTTCCTGACTCAGGTACTTCTTTTTTTTGTCCGTTCGAGGATGAATGATTGTTTTAGAGGTGGAGAATGTGACAACCCAAAGGGGTCATCACTTGTTTCCTTACTCATTCCGTGCTTCCGAGGCCTTAAAAACCTTATTTGGGGTTGCCTCGATTTGTGTGCGTAGTCCGGGCGCGTAGCCGGAAAGCTAAAACATGAATCCCGTGAGAAAAATGCTAAATTTTGATATTAAATTGAATAAATTTGACTTCGATCAACATTTTGGGTGAACGGACCCGGACTCGTGATTTGATGGTCCCGGAGGGTCCGTAGGAAAATATGGGACTTGGGCGTATGCCCGGAATCAAATTTCGAGGTCCCACACTCGAGAAATGAATTTTTGTGTGAAATCGTTTTCTGGAAATAATTAAGGAAATTGGAAATAAAATTTGATTAAAAGACTATGGTATCGGGCCCGTATTTTGGTTCCGGTTCCCGGTACAAGTATTATATATGGTTTAAGCGCTTTCTGTAAAGTTTAGTTGAAAACGGATGTCGTTTGACATGTTTTGGACTTAAATTGGAAATTTGATGTTTTATGAAAATTTTGAAGGAATCATGAAATTTGAGGCTTAATTCGATGTATATGATGTTATTTTGGCGATTTAATCATGCAAGTAAGTTCGTAGGATATTTTTGAGGTTGTGTGCATATTTGGTTTGGAGCCCAGAGGGCTCAGGTGAGTTTTGGATAGGTTTTCGCAATTGGTGAGTTTTCGCAAATACGGAGCTATTCTTCGCAAATGCGAAGGTAAGGGTTCGCAAATACAAGACCTTTTTTGCAAATACGAAGGTCTCCTGATAGGTCTGAGTTCACAAATGCAAACCAGTCTTCGCAATTACCACATTTGGTCGAGGTTCGCAATTGCAATAGCCCAGAAATTTTCATACTTAATCGAATTTTAGGCCATTTTCACCCCACTTTCGAAATACAACTCCTTAGGCGATTTTTCAAGAACAAGTTTCATTCCAAATCATTTGTAAGTCAATTTTTACTCAATTCTATTCCAAATCATTTGTAAGTCAATTTTTACTCAATTCTTTCAATCATTAACATCATTTAACATGTTTTCCACTTAAAATCAAGGATTTTCATGGGTGAAATTGGGGGTTTTGGTTAGAACCTAGATTTTTCAAAAATTGGGGATTTGGACCTTAATTTGATGTCTGATTTCAAAACAAATTACATATTTGAGTTCCTAGGGGAAGGTAACCAGGTTTTGGTTCGAACTTCGGGTTTTGACCACGTGGGCCCCGGGACAATTTTTGAATTTTTGGGAAAAACTTGGGAAAATCATGTTTATGCATTCAAATTGATTCATTTAGTGTTATTAAAGTAATTGAGTAATTTGTGGCTAGACTCGAGCGGATTGGAGGTAGAATCACGGGGTAAAGCTATAGCTGAGGCTCGAGTTAAGTTCAAAGCATCGAGGTAAGTGTTTGGTTTAACTCTAGCTTGAGGGAATAGGAGTTGAGTCTTATTTGCTACTTGCTAAGTGTCGAGTACGATGTATAGTCATGGTGACGAGTATCTATACATTGGTGTCTATCATGACTGTGAGTCCTTATTTGCGAATAATTGGGATTTTGATATATCTTCCATGCTAACTGATGGCTTTGAGGTGTTGTAAAGATCATGTGAAAGAAATTGTGACATTTGAAATTCATGGAGCGTTGGCTTGAGTTGAAATACAATTGTGAAGTTATATGAAACAAGTAAATCTTTGGAGCATTGGATCGAGTGATAATGTGAACTATGAGATGAAAGTGAACAAAAGGTAAAGATTTAATGATTTGTTCCCTTGCCGGGAGGTTGTTGATTATTGAATATTTTCCCTTGCCGGGATGTTGAGATTATTGATGTTGTACCCTTGTCGGGTTTTTAATTGATTGTTTGTGTTCCCTGCCAGGATTTCCATTATTGTTTATTTATTCCCTTGCCCTTGTTTGTGATTGTTGTTTGGGTGAGGAAGAGTTTTAAAGCACGAAGGGTGATGTCGTGCATTGTTTGATTATGGTAAGGAAAGAGTGTAAATCACGAAGGGTGATGCCGTGCAATATTCGCTTATTATGCTAAAAGATTGTTAAAGCAATAAGGGTGATGTTGTGCTACACGATGTACCATTTCATGCCGATTCTATTAATATATGTGAGCAATGAGAGTAAAAGCATGAATGGTGATGCCGTGCACATGTTATTGCTTGGTGAGTATGAGAGTAAAAGCACGAAGGGTGATGTCATGCACTTGTTGATTTCTGTTTCATTACTTATGATTGAGTTGTGTTGTTTTCCTTCGTTACTGGACGACTATTATTTGGAAATCGTTGTTTCCCCACGGCATGTCCCCCCTCCCATATTGTTTATTTGTTTTGTATTTTGATTCCACTATATATATATATATATATATATATATATGAAATTGCGCAGGTTTATGTGGTAGTCTGGTCTAGCCTCGTCACTACTTCGCCGGGGTTAGGCTAGACACTTACCAGCATATGGGATCGGTTGTGCTAAAACTACACTCTGTGCTATTTTGCACAAATCCAGGTTTCGGGAAGCAGCAGCAACAACATTAGTGTGGGAGCAGACTTTCAGTCCAGCGAGACCCGAGGTAGCCTTGCAGGCGTTCGCAGGCCCGACATCTCCATTATCCTCTCTTTTTATTCTGTTTTCTCATTGTATTCGAGACAAAAAATTTATGTTTTCTTTCAGACATGTGTATTTAGTATTCTTAGCAGTTCGTGAGTACAGTGACACCATTCTTGGGTAGAGGATTTTGTTGAACTTTCCGCATTTCTATTCAATTTTATATAACGCTAATACTTCCGCTTATTATTTAATCTCGTTGTTTTTTATATTATTTCCAATAATTGTTAAAAAGGGATTATGTTGTTAACGAAAAGTAATTAAATTTAACTTGCCTAGCTTCTACGAATCGTCACCATTACGACCCCTGAGTGTGGGAAATCCAGGTCGTGACACGAGGTGCGCTTAACAAGTGATCTTGGGGAGCCCAATTCCAAAGTTATTCAGAGACAAGGGTCACCCACGACTGACCTAGTCGAGGTTGTTGGGATGAGTGATTCCCCTCGTGATTTGGTCTTTTGTCTGAGGGAGATGTAAGATATCCCCAATGTAAAGTCTCCTAGCATGGTAACGCCTGGTGGTGATAGAGGTGCGATCGAAAAGCCTTCTGTTATGCCTGAGGAAATGCCTGAGTCTGATATTTCGCTTATTTTTACTGAGATCGACAGGCTATGCAAGCATGTAAACTACTTGTAAATTTCGCTTGGCGCCCTGACCTTTGCCCTTGTAACCTTATTTATTTCACGGGTGGATGAAGTGGAGGTTAGCGTCTGGAGTCTTGTGTGACAAGAACGTGCCTCAGATTCTCAAAGGTAAATTTTATAGAGCGGTGGTTAGATCGGCCATGTTGTATGGGGCTGAGTACTGGCCAGTCAAAAACTCTCATATCCAAAAGATGAAAGTCGCTAAAATGAGGATGTTAAGGTGGATGTGCGGGCATACTAAGATGGATAATATTAGGAATAAAGTTGTTCAGGAGAAGGTGGGTGTCACCTCCATGGATGACAAGTTGAGGGAAGCAAGGCTCAGATGGTTTGGGCACGTCCAGAAAAGAAGCCTAGATGCGCTGGTGATGAGATGTGAGCAGCTGGATTTGGTGGGCACGAGAAGAGGTAGAGGGCGGCCTAAGAAGTATTGGAGAGTGGTGATCAGACAGGATATGGTGAGGTTTCAGATTACCGAGGACATGGCCCTAGACATGAATTTGTGGAGATCGAGCATTAAGGTTGTAGGTTAGGAGGTAGTTGAGAATATCTCTATGGCTCTGCAGAGTGAGGCTAGTCTGTTAGGACTTGATCTTTGACTGTTAGTGTTTTACGTTGAGTCCACACTACTTTTTGGTTACTCTTTAATGTGCTTTATCTACTAGTTATTGTTTTGCTTTTCACTTATTTTTTGGTTCTGGTGATGCTGTTTTTTGTTCTATGATTTCTATTGAAGGTACTGATAGATTGCCTCTTTTATTCTTCTTTTTTCTTCTTGAGTTGAGGGTATTTCGGAAACAACCTCTCTACCCCCACGAGATAGGGGTAAGGTCTGCATACACACTACCCTCTCAGACCCTACTAGTGGGATTTTACTGGGTCGTCGTTGTTGTTGTTGTTCCAGGCCAAGGTGATCTATGACCAAACGTTCACCAAATTTGAAACTGAGATGACTCGTTGTGAGGGCTTTCATAAGAAACTTATCTCAGAGGCCAACGATCTCAGGGCTCTTTCTGCCAGGAGGGAGGAAAAACTCTGTGGCCTTCGGGATTGCATTGAGGTGGCGTCCCAGGAAAAGGCTCGTTTTACTGAATAGGTTACATAACTCCTGTATATTTTTGTCTATACATCTAAATGACTTCTGTGTTTTAATACCTTCGAGTCAATCTTTGCAGCTTAAGGAGAAGGATGTCCTTATAGGTAATGAGCTCAAAATCAGGTACTTCAAAATTCTCGAGCTTAAGCGGTATTTGAGTGAGGTAGTCTCTAAAAGAGATGCCCTCCGAGGGGAAGTGATTTTGATCGAACATAGCCTCAAAGAGGCTAGGTTTGAGAGTGGTAATAATAAGGATCTCCATGCTGAGTTGGTTGATACGCTATCCGAGGTCAGGGCTAAAGCTGAGGCTCTAGTGTCCTCGCATAAGGAGGATACCGCAACTGCAAATGCTCGTGCTCAGAAGGTCCAAATAGGCTAAGCTACACCTGACTTGAGCAGTGGATTATGCCCGATTAAAGTCTTGGAGGTAGACGCTCGAGGATGTATATATGGGGGCATTGATTTAATTAGTTGAGAGAGTGAAGACCCTAGAAGAGGAAGTTGTGGCCCTGCTTCCTTTCGAAAGCGAGTCGGGTAGCGACTCGGGAGGTGATAAAGAGGGAGGCAAAGTCCCCAAAGAGGAGGAGGCTGCTGGAAACCTGGAGGTTATGGATAAAGCCGTTGAAAGCTTATCTTCTGAGGAGGCCATTAAAAGTTTAGCTCCGGTGATAGATTAAGGTTTTCATTTTCTTTCTGCTTTCGCAAGGGCTCCAGATGTAGGCTTTGGAATTATACTTTTATGAATCTTTTGTATGCGAGTCAACTCTTTACCTTTTTCTGTTTTCCCTTTGAATGACTTGTGGCATTCGTTCGGCAATCGATCCAAAGTTGTGGATATCAAATTTACTTTGTTGGGTGTTTGCTACTGTCGAGCATTTTGCAATGGTCGAGAATCAACCTGTGAGTCTATTGCGTTAGCTCCGAGGCCTTTTATGTATATTTGTGTCGGGTTGATTCGACCTTTTAAGGTAAGATGGAGACTTAGGATCTTATGCTCTGCGTTGGTACAACCCTTTACAAGGACTGGTAACAACGGTCCTTACATATTGGGTCGTACAACCTTTTAACGTGAGATGGAGACTTAGGCTCTTATGCTTTGGGTCGGTACGACCTGTTAATGTAAGCTGGCATTTTAGGCTCTTAGTCGTATTCAGTTAACAATTTTGGGTTCAGTTTCCGAGTCAGGTTTTGACTCGAGATCATTGACCCTTAAGTTTTTGAATTTAAAGCTGGCCTTTAGGCTCTTACACATTTGGCCGGCACGACCTTTCATAAGGGTTAGCGATAGTGGCTCTTACATATTGGGTCGATATGACCTCTAATATGGGTTGGCGGTAGTGGCTCTTATGCATTGGGTCGGTACAACCTCTAATATGGGTTGGCAACAGTGGCTCTTATGCATTGGGTCAGTACGACCTCTAATTTAGGTTGGAGATAGTGGCTCTTACGCATTGGGTCGGTACAACCTCTAGTATAGGCTTTATTTTTCCCTCGTTAAGGACTTTGAAATTATGTGCCTGACTCTTTGACAGTTTGGTAAAACCTCGATTGTAAGCCGTTATATGGCGATGAACGAGCACCTCGGGAGGTTTGGCTCGGTGGCTGAGTATTTAGAAGCCTATAGTTTGTGGCTGACATGGTCGAAGCTCTTTTGCTTATGTCGAGGGTAGTCTATTTAACCGGTTCTTTTCCAAGTATTTTCGAAGTAGTTGAAGGCCTATGATTTTATAACGACGGTCGGGCATCCCGAGCGGTGTTAGTTTGGCTAGTACAGGCTTGTGACCGTTGTCATTGTGTTTGGTCAGAGTCTTTCAGTCCTTGAGTGAAGTAGTTTTGGTGTCTATATCGAGTGAATGCCTTCTTAGGGGACTTACAAGTTCGATAATAGCCTTAACTTTAAGAAGGGATTATGCCTTTCGTAAGGTCTTACAAAAAATTTCATGCCATTGAGGTCTTTTTTTAGTTACCTAATACAAGTATGGTTCATGTGTTGAGGTCTTACAGTTTTAGTCACTTGGTACAAGTGTGGTTCACGTCTTGCTTGAGGTCTTACAGTTTTAGTAACTTGGTACAAGTGTAGTTTATGCCTTGCTGAGGTCTTACAGTTTTGGTCACTTGGTAAAAGTGTGATTCATGCCTTGCTTGAGGTCTTACAATTTTGGTCACTTTGTATAAGTGTGGTTCATGCCTTGCTTGAGGTCTTACAAATATTATTGTTGCCTTATATAGGTCATATGAGGCCGAGGCTGCCCATTTGGGGTCATAATGGCCTCGATTTTTTAATAAGTCAAGGGGGTTGGCTATTGGCGACAGTCCCTGGTTCATCAAACGTTTCCTAGCTCGGGAGCCATTTCTTGTAAACTTGGTATTGACTCATTAAGGGCTTACGAATTCAGAGCTTTCGACCTGGAGGTCATATGCCTTTTAAGTTTTCGACGCTAGTCCCCGAGTGTTCGGAATGTTTTTGGTTTTTGGAGCCATTTATATAAACTTGATGTTGCCTCATTGAGGGCTTACGAGTTTGAAGCTCCGCCCCGGAGGTCATACGACTTCGAATTATTGACGTCAGCCCCCGAATGTTCAGGATGTTTTTTGGGCTCTATATCCGTTTTGTAAACTTGATGTTGCCTCTTTGAGGGCTTGCAAGTTTGAAGCTCCGACCCAGAGGTCATTCGGCTTTGAATTGTTGGCACCTGTCCCCGAGTGTTCGGGAATTTTTCTGCTCTGTATCCATTTTGTGAGCTTGATGTTGCCTCTTTAAGGGCTTACGAGTTTGAAACTCTGACCCGGAGGTCATACGACTTTGAATTGTTGACGCCAGTCCTAGGGTGTTCGGGACAATTTTTGGCTTTGTAGCCGTTTTTGCAAAAATACTGAGCTTCTTTGAAAAGCGAAATGCTTTGGAAAGTATTATTTGATTACTTAGTACATGAATACATTTTTTCGCTGTTAAGGGCTCGGTTATTCTATACGGGCATGGTTTATTCTATTTTTTGGCCCCGTACATCCTTTTCCTATCGAGACCTTGTTCAGAACATCTTGAATTCTCTGAAGAGGTGCCCAGTATTCAAGGTCGATTGAAAAGAAGCCTTGAATACTTTTGAATCTTCCTTAGGTAGCATATAGATGTTTGCCTCGTTAAAAACTTTGCCGGTAAAACCCTTCTTGGGATAAGAAACCCGATCGAAGGAAAAGAGTGTAACGCATGCTTTTGAAACCTAAGGTTTCTGAGCTTCTAGTAGTAATAGCGTTTCAACATCGATATATTCCAATTGTCTGGAAGTTGTTCGTCATCCATAGTTCCGAGTTTATAGGATCCTTTTCCAACTACCCCGAGGACGCGATGGTCCTTCCCAGTTTTGACATAATTTTCCTTCATTAGGATTTCAAGTATTCAGGGTGACCTTTCTCAGGACTAAGTCCCCGACTCCAAAATGTTGGAGATTTGTTCTTCCATTGTAGTACCTTTGGATCCTCTATTTTTGGGTGGCTATCCGGACCAACGAGGCTTCTCCCTTTTCATCCAATAGTTCGAGAGCAGTGGCCATGGCCTTATCATTCAAGATCTCGGTGGTGTGTCGGACTCTGATGGTGGGTTTTCTGATATCAACTGGTATCAAAGCCTCGGCACCATATACCAAGGAGAAATGGGTTTCCCCCTGCTTGATTTTGGAGTTTTTCTATATGCCCAGAGTACTTCAGGTAATATCTCCTTCCATTTTCCCTTTGCACCTTCCAATTTCTTTTTTAAGTTTTGAATGATGGTTTTGTTTGTAGACTCAACCTGGACATTTGCACATGTGTGATAGGGCGTTAACATGATCCTTTTGATCTTGTGATACTCGAGGAACTGAGTTACTTTGCTTTCGATGAATTGTTTCCCGTTATCACATGTAATCTCGAAAGGAATTCCGAATCGACATATGATATGGTCCCAAATGAAATTAATGACTTCTTTTGCTCTTATTTTTTCGAAGGCCTACACTTCAACCCATTTTGAGAAGTAGTCAGTCATAAATAAAATAAATCTAGCTTTACCTAGCATCGTTGGCAGAGGTCCGACGATGCCTATCCCCCATTACATGAACGGCCATGGCGATAAAACCAAATGTAGTTCTTCACCGGGTTAGTGGATAATTGGGCAAATCTTTGGCATTTATCGCACTTGCGGACGAACTTTTTGGTATCCTTCTCCCTGCTATCCCAATAGTAGTCCGCCCTGATTATTTTTCGAATCAAAGAATCAGTACTGGAGTGATTTCCGTAGGTGTCCTCGTGGATCTCTTGGAGCACATAGTCAGTGTCTCCCAGCCCTGAACATACTACTAGGGGGCCATCAAAAGTTCTTCTGTAAAGTGTTCTATTTTTGTCAAGCGAGAATCGAGCTACTTTGGTTTGCAGGGCCCTCGACTCTTTCTGGTCGGTCTATAGGCTGCTTCCCACTTTCCAAATAATCGATATATTTGTTTCTCCAATCCCATGTTTGGCTAGTGGAGTTGATCTCAGTGTGGCCTTCCTCGATCACTGGTTTGGATAATTTAACTACAGTCCCAGGGAGCACGTCATCTTCCTCGGCAGATGACCCAAGGTTTGCGAGGGCATCGGCTTCGCTATTTTCTTCTCGGGGTATGTGGACCAAAGTCTATTCTTTGAAGTCATGCAATGTGACTTGGATTTTGTCTAAGTATCTTTGCATCATGTCTTCCCAGGCCTCAAATCTCCCATTTACCTGATTTACCACCAGGAGGGAATCGCACTTTGCTTCAATTACCTTGGCTCCTAGGCCTTTGGCCAATTCCAGACCTGTAATCATAGCCTTATACTCGCCTTCATTGTTAGTTAACCTTATAGTTTTTATAGATTGTCTAATCACATTGCCCGTAGGTGGCTTAAGTTCTATACCGAGCCCTGATCCTCTTACGTTCAAGGCACCGTCAGTGAATAGGGTCCATATCCCAGAGGATGTTCCCATTTTTATGAAAATTTCCTTCTTGACCTCGGGTATGAGGGAGGAAGTGAATTTGCCTATGAAGTCTGCCAAAATTTGTGACTTTATAGTCGTTTGGGGCTGATACTTGATATCGTATCCCCCGAGTTCGATGGCCCATTTGGTCGGTCGGCCCGATAATTCGAGTTTGTGCAATATGCTTCGAAGGGTATATGTTGTTAAAATGCAAATATGATGGCATTGGAAGTAAGGTTTCAATTTTTGAGATGCACTTATTGATGGGACGACTAGTTTCTCCAGGTGTGGATACCTGGTTTCTGCATCACCCAAGGTCCGACTTACATAATAAATAGGTAATTGCGTACCTTGTTCTTCTCGAACCAGTACACCACTTATCACTATTTCGTATACGGCCAGGTACAGGTACAATGCCTCATCCTTTTTTGGGGTGTGGAGTAAAGGCGGGCTTGCCAAGTATCGCTTCAACTCCTCTAAAGCGCGTTGGCATTTTGGAGTCCATTCAAAGCTGTTTTTATTTTTTAGCAAGGAGAAAAATGATGACTCATATCCGATGATCTTGATATGAACCGACCCAATACTTTTATCCGCCCAGTCAACCGCTGCGTGACTTTTACGTTATTTAACATCGTAATTTCTTTGATGGCTTTGATTTTGTCAGGCTTGATCTCTATTCCTCTGTTTAACACCATGAAACCTAAGAATTTTCCTGATCCTACCCCTAAGGCACACTTCTCAGGGTTGAGTTTCATGTTGTAAATTCTAAAGATGTCGAATGTTTCCTGCAAATGAATCAAATGGTCCTCTGCGCATAGGGACTTAACTAGCATTTCGTCAATATAAACTTCCATGGACTTGCCTATTTGATGTTCGAACATCTTAGTAACTAGGTGTTGGTATGTGGCCCCTGCATTTTTTTAGTCCGAAAGGCATTACATTGTAATAGTATGTACCGTACTTCGTGATGAACGAAGTCTTTTAACTAGGTGTTGGTATGTGGCCCCTGCGTTTTTTTAGTCCGAAAGGCATTACATTATAATAGTATGTACCGTACTTCATGATGAACGAAGTCTTTTATCTATCCCTGGGGTTCATCTGAATTTGATTATATACCGAGTAGGAATAGAGAAAAGTGAGGGTTTCATGGCTGGCTGTTGCATCGATTAATCAGTCGATGTTGGGCAGGGGGAATGAGTCCTTTGGGCATGCCATGTTTATGTATTTATAATCTATGCACATTCTTAGTTTATTCCCCTTTTTGGGAACTACCACCATATTGGCCAGCCATTCAGTATATTTTACTTCCCTAATAGACCCTATTTTGAGGAGCTTTGTTACCTCGTCTTTGATGAGTGCATGCTTTACCTAGGATTGGGGTCTCCTTTTTTGCTTCACCAGTTTGTATCAGGGGTCAATGCTTAGCCGATAGGTGGTTATATACGGTGGAATCCCTATCATGTCTAAATGAGACCAAGCAAAGCAATCGATGTTTTTCATAAGGAATTAGATGAATTTTTTCCTGGGTTCGGGGTTTAATCCCGTCCCAGGTATACCTTCCGATCTGGGAGATGCTCGACCAATACGGCTTGCTCCAGTTCTTCAATAGTCAACTTTGTTGCATCCGATTCTTTAGGGGCAATGAAAGTTCTGGGAGCAAGGAAGTCTTTTTCATATCCCTTGGGGGTTGGTCGATTTTCCAACTCTTCCGAGGTGGAGTGCATAGAATTCGGTACTTCTTCATGGACCGCGAACATTTCCTTCGCCACATGTTGCTCTCCATACACCATCTTTATTCAGTCCATTATTGGAAACTTCATCATCTGATGCAGGTTTGATGTTACTCCCTTCATATTATGTATCCATGGTCTACTGAGCAAGATGTTGTACGTTGTATCACATTTAATGATGTGGAACCTGATATCTTGAACTGCATCAGATACATTAATAGTGAGTGTGATCTCTCCTTCTGTTGCCCCGCCATCCATACTGAAGTCGTTGAATATTCGGGATGTAGGTATGACCTGATCGAGCAATTCGAGTTGTTCTACCACAGTCTACCTAGTTACGTTGATCCACGAGTACACGTTTAATTTGAATGTTATTTAAGAGAAACAAGATTACCAACGCATCATTGTGTGGATGAGACAGAGTCTCAAAATCTTCTTCGCTGAATGCGAGGATGTCCTCGGTTACCTGGCCCTGAGCTTGCCCTAGCGTTGCCGCAAAAACCTTTATCCTCTTGATCCCAAACCCCTAGGAAATGTTGGTCCCTCCAATAATTATATGAACGATGTGCCAAATTTTCTCTATTTCGTTTCCTCTGTTCACTCCTCTTTCTCCCCGAGCGATGTTCTTCTGAGTGTCCAGTTGATTTTCCTGGCATGTACTCCCATTGACATGAGAGCTTATGCCAATGTGTTGAGGGTTGGTGATACCATATCCATGTGAATTGGTTTTGGTGTGCCTTCGGGGTTCAGTGGTGGTGCGCTAATACCTAGAACGGCTACACCATTCTCTCTGTGGTTCTCAAGACGTTGTTTCCATATCCATTTATTGAGTTAGCATTTTGACCTGAAATGAAAGATGTTGGACAAGAAGAAGTGTGAAAGATAACTTGTGTTATGTGGCAAACCAGCAAGAAGATAATCACTATTATTTTTTTCCCCACAGTGGGCGCCAAACTGTTTACCTTGAAAATGGTAATTACAATTAGATTTGATTTTGTGGTAATAAAAATATGTGATCTATTTTTATGCTAGTTTTTTAGGAAATAGATTCTAAGTAAGAGTTTAAAAAATATGACAAGATCTTATAGATAGTGTAATGACCAAACCAAAGGGCTGGAAATCGGGGCCTCAAGCTGGCGTATGCGAGCCTCGAGGTCGAGACGGACGCTGGGCTAAGGGAATGAAGGGATAATAACAGCTATGAGGGCTGTGATTGCGGCTCTTTATGATCAATAAAGAGCAATAAATGAAGAACAATACATAGAACAGAATAAAGGTAAGTAATAAATGAAGCAATAAGAGCAAGATAATATGTTAAGTTAGAGAGCGGAGAGAATGTTCTTATATTGAATATTGAGTATCAGATATCCCAAATGGCAAGGGTCCCCTTTATATAAGAAGGGGAAATCCAACATCGTACAAAAACGTGTGTAATTATTACATAAAGTAGCTGGTACAACCACTTAACCAGCCTAGTGTAGACTGCCACTGTTTGGGCAGGCGTTTGTCAGAAGATACAGCTCCTAGGGAACTTCCCGCTTATCGGCGATAAACACTGGTCCGTTCTACCCCGATATCGGATGTGAAGACTCCTTGAAGGCATCAAACCTCGGGCTATCCTCTAGACCTTCGAGGCGAGATTGCGCAATGCCCTACAGATTGTAAAATCGATCTTCCTGATTTTAGTCGTATACAAAGGGTAATCCAACCCTGAGGAGAAATCAATCTCCTAGTATATATAATATACTCAACCACTCAGTACCACATATGGCCATCTTTCTCAGGGAAATCCATTCTAGAGCATACTCAACGATGACTATAAGTCACTCGGTACCAAGGAAAAGGGTAATCCAACCCTGTGGAGAAATCAATCTTCAGATATCAATACTTTGGCCAAATCCATGTCCTAGGAAATTCATCCCACAATAATATCATTCGCGCTCACCGATGGTGTGTTACAGAATCCGGAGGGGCTCCTATAACCCAAGCGCTATCATAATTATCAACATAACCGCTGCGACGTACAGTTCGAACCCATTACTGTTACCCATAATTATCCTCTTAGTCTCACTCGGTCATCACTCTCCAATCTCACACACGGGCTCACAGTGCTGTGAAAACTAGCCCCGAACAATGATATGATGTGCATATAAATAACAGCTGAGACTGAAACATGATACATGAATAGGACTAAGTATAAAATATCAATGATGCAAGTTATATGAAAACAAGAAATGACCACTAGGGGTCCCAACGGTATTGACATAAATCCCTAACATGATATCTAGCATGATTTACAGCTTGTTTACTTAATCACATAATGGAAAAACGGATATCAACAAGAAAGAGTAACTAAATATTGCCACCGAATAAACCAAGTACCGATTCTCATGTTGCACACCCTGACGCCCGTCACATGTCATGTGCGTCACCTAATACTAATCACATAATACATAGTTCGGGGTTTCGAACCCTCAGAACCAAGTTTGGAAGTGTTACTTACCTCAAACCGAGCAAAATCCTACTCCGCATGACAATAAATCAGAATTCTCGTGGAAAATAGGTGAATGTCCTTGCCTCTCAACTCGTCCTCCGAATGTCCCGAATCTAGACACAATCAATACAATACGATCAATATAGGCTAAACGAACCAATTCCACAAGAAAAATATCAAATTATAGTCCAAATCCCGAAATCCACTCAAACCCGACCCCCTGGCCCACATCTCGAAATCTGATAAAAATTACAAAACTAGAAATCCCACTCACTCACGAGTCTATCCATACCAATTTTAGCAAAATCCGACATCATTTGGTCCCTCAAATCCCCAAATTATTCTCTCCAAAATCCCAAGCCCTAACCCCTTATTTGTACTTCAAAACTCCACTAATTAGGTGAGAAATCAATGGAAAACACCATAGCTAATGATAATAGATCTCAAGAAACTTACCTCAGTGAATATCCTTGAGTTCCTTTCAAAAATATCTTCAAAGTCTCAAAAACCCGTGTTCAAAATGATGGAAATGGCCAAAAATTCGCGAAGTCTCCTTTATATACTTTCTGCCAAGTGAAACCGCACCTGAGGTCCATATCCTGCTTCTGCGATGCCACACCTGCAGAATTCTCATCGCATTACTCGTCCAAAGTCCACATATGCGGTCAAACAATCGCACTTGTTGGCCCTGCCCGCTTCTGCTATCCTTCCATTCCAGGCGATATTCCACATATGCGCTCCGCTTCCGCATCTATGGTCTCGCAGGTGTGCTCCTAATCTTGAATCTGCGCTTCCAGTCCAGGCCACTCTTTCCCTCACCTGTGAGCATTCTCTTAGCTTCTATTGTCCGCACCTGCAAGATCCACCGCAGGTGCAAAAACACTAGAACCAAACCACTTTAGCAATCATTCAAACTTCATTCTTATTCCGTTAACCACCCGAAATCAACCGGAGGCCTTCGGTACCTCAATCAAACACACCAGTAAATCCCATAACATCGTACAAACTTAGTCCAATCACCAAATCACCTTGAACAACATCAAAAACACGAATTACTCTCGGATTCAATCCTAAGAACTTCGAAACTTACAAATTCCACGAATGATGCCGAAACATATCAAATCACATCTGAATGACCTCAAATTTTGCACACACGTAAAAAATGACACCAAGAACCTACTCCAACTTCCGTAATTCCATTCCGACTTTGGTATAAAAATTTCTTCTGACGACCAAAATCACCAAAATTCTAATTTTTGCCAATTCACGCCTAATTTTTCCACGGGCCTCCAAATCACATTCCGGACGTACTCCTAAGTCCTAAATCACCTAATGCAGCTAACATAACCATCAAAATTCACATATGTGATTGTTTACACATAAGTCAACATTCGGTCTAACTTTCCCAACTTAAGCTTTCATAAAGAGACTAAGTGTCTCAATTCACTCCAAAATCACTCCGGACCTAAACTAACTAACCTAATAAGTCAAAATATAGCTGATGGACACAAAAGAAGTAGGAAATAGGGGAACATGTCTACAACTCTCGAAACGATCAGCCAGGTTGTTACATTTCCCCCTTTTAAACAAATGTTCGTCTTTAAACGAGTCAAGAAACATACCAGAAGTCTCAAATCGATGTGGATATTTGCTTCGCATCTCCCGCTCAGTTCCCTAAGTAGCCTCCTCTATGTCCTGACCTCTTTACTTCACTTTCATTGAACCTATATCCTTTGATCTCAACTTGCGAACCCGAAGCTCCAAAATAGTCATCGACTCCACATCATAAGTCAAATCACCATCCAACTGAACCGTGCTGAAATCTAAAACATGGGATGGATCGCCGATATACTTCGAAAGTATAGAAACATGAAATTCTGGATGCACCCCCGATAAGCTAGGTGGAAAAGCAAGCTCATAGGCCACCTCCCCAATCCTCTGAAGCACCTCAAACGGTCCAATAAATCGAGGGCTCAATTTGCCCTTCTTCCGAAATCTCATAACACCTAAAACCTTCAGCAAAACCTTCTCACCAACAATGTAAGACACATCACGGACCTTCCTGTCAGCATAACACTTTTGTCTTGACTGTGATATATGAAGGCGTTTCTGAATCAACTTCACCTTGTCCAATGAATCATGAACCAAATATGTGCCCAAAATCCTATCCTCACATGACTCAAACCAACCCACCAGAGATCTACACCGTCTCCCATATAAAGCCTCATACGGAGCCATCTGAATACTCGACTGGTAACAGTTGTTGTTAGCAAACTCCACGAGTTGCAGAAACTGGTCCCATGAACCACCAAACTCAATCACACAATAACGCAACATGTCCTCCAAAATATGAATAGTGCACTCGGACAACCTGTCAGCTGAGGACGAAATGCTATGCTCAACTTAACCTAGGTGCCAAACTCTTGCTGTATGACTCTCCAGAACTACGATGTAAACTGCATGCCTCTATCTGAAATGATGGAAACTGGCATCCCATGAATGCAAACAAGCACTTTGATATAAATCTCTATCAACTGGTCCGAAGAATAGGTGGTACACACAGGAATGAAGTGCGTAGACTTGGTCATCCGATCCACAATAACCCAAATAGCATCGAACTTCCTCAAAGTCCGTGAGAGTCCAACTATGAAATCCATGGTTATCCGCTCCCACTTCCACTCAGGAATCTCTATCTGCTGAAGTAAGCCACCCGGCCTCTAATGCTCATATTTCACCTGCTGACAGTTAAGACACTAAGCTACACACCCAACTATATCTTTCTTAATTCTCCTCCACCAATAGTGCTGACTTAAATTCTGATACATCTTTGCGGCACCCAAATGGATGGAATACCGCAAACCATGGGCCTCCTCTAGAATCAACTCCCGTAGCCCATCCATATTAGGCACACATATCTGGCCTTGCATCCTCAATACCCCATCATCACCAATAGTCACATATATGGCATCATCATGCAGAACCTTGTCCTTGAGGAAAAGGAAATAAGGATCATCATATTGGCCCGCCGTGATATTATCAAACAAGGAAGACCGAGAAACCACACAATCTAGGACCCGACTAGGCTCCAAAATATCCAATCTCACAAACCGATTGGCCAAAGCCTTAATGTCAACCGTGAGAGGTATCTCAGCAACAGGAATACATGCAAGAATGCCCATACTCACCACTTTCCTACTCAAGGCATTAGCCATCATATTGGGTTTTCCCGGATGATACAAAATGGTAATATCATAGCCCTTTAGGAGCTCCAACCATATTTGTTGCCTCAAATTGAGATCCTATTGTTTAAACAAATGCTAGAGGATATGATGATCAGAAAACACCTCACAAGACACACCACAGAGATAATGCCTTCAAAACGTCAACGCATGAACAATGACAGCCAACTCTAACTCATGGACATGGTAGTTCTTCTCTTGGGGCTTTAACTAGTGAGGAGAATAAGCAATCACTCTACCCTCATGCATTAAAACACATTCGATACCGATCCCAGAAGTATCACAATATACTGTATAAGAACCCGAAGCTGATGGCATAACTAGCACTGGAGTTGTGGTCAAGGAAATCATGAGCTTCTGAAAGCTCGTTTTACACTTATCCGACCACCTGAAAATATCACCCTATTGGGTTAATTTGGTTAATGGCGATACAACAGAAGAGAAACCCTGTACGAACTGACAGTAATAACCTGCCAAACCAAGAAAGTTACGAATCTTTGTGGCTGAGAACGGTCTGGGCCAACTTTTGATCAACCTAAATGCCCTCACTGGATGCCATGTGCCCCAATAACGCCACTGAATTGAACCAAAACTCACACTTGGAGAACTTAACTCAAATATGATTTCTCAGAACTTTGATTAAGGGAAATCATATATTCGTTGATTGATCCTACCATATCAAGAGTTAGAGTAAGAATGACTCTTTGCTGGAGGTATCCTATATCATTGCAACGACTGTTGAAATTCGGATACGTACTTTCTACAATTGCAGATGTTGGATCAACTGATTGTTTTATCAAAAGATCATCTGGTATTTGGACTTTTTCTTTGCCATCAACAGAAGTACCAACTATACCATCGCCAATTGCCAAAATCCAATATGAAAAAACTCTCAACTCATCTAGATGTGTCCCTGTTTCATTACCTTGCAATCTCATATTCTTTGTTAACTTTAACAGTTGACAGTGAGGCTACAAATAAGAATAATTGAGAGAAGCATTAACAATATCTTGCCTGCTACCTTTTGGAATGACATGTAATATTTTTCTGAAGTCTCCACCAAGAACAATTGTTTTACCTCCAAATGGTCGGTGTAAATTGGATGCATCTTTAAACCTAAGAATATCTCTTAAAGTTTTATCAAGAGTTTCAAAATAATATCTATGCATCATTGGTGCCTCATCCCAGATAATCAACTTTGCATTAATAATTAAATTTGCTAAAGGAGTACCTTTCTTTATATTACATGTTTAATCTTCAGTTACATTTAGAGGAATCACAAATCTTGAATGAGCTGTTCGACCACCAAGTAACAACAAAGATGCAATCCTGCTAGATGCAACAGTTAATACAATATCTCCTCTAGATCTTATGGCAGAAGATAGAGTTCTCCAAATAAAAGTCTTGCCTGTTCCTCCAAAATCATATAAAAAGAAAAATCCACCTTTGTCTTCGTTCACATCTCTTATTATTTTTTCATAAACTGACTTTTGCTCAGCTATCAAATTCTTTACTAATTGTTGATGTTCCTCTGCCAAAGCGCGTTTATTATAATGCAATTTGTCCCGTATTAATATATTATCGTTGTCAACTTCTTCCGTATTATAAACAGGCCTTGCATTATTGGAAAATCCAAAAAACTTCTTCCACAGCCTTTCAAGAAAATTTCAAGCTTTTGCAAACATCGATTTTTCAATTATTCATCTGTTAGGTCACTTCTGAAATAACATTAAAATAGTTTGATGATCCCCATTTGTGTGTCCTTAAAGACATAGTACAACGAGGAGGTGCCAAACATGTTACCTTGGATGCAGATGGAGTTTTGAGATTGCAGGGGTGAGTTTGTGTGCCCAATGTGGATGGACTTTGAGAGTTGATTTTAGAGGAGGCCCATAGTTCCAGGTATTATATTCATCCGGACGTTGCGAAGATGTATCAGGATTTGCGGTAGCATTTTTGGTGGCGTAGAATGAAGAAGGATATTGTAGCATATGTGGATCGTTGTTTGAATTGTCAGTAGGTTAAGTACGAGCATCAGAGGCCTATTGGTGTATTACATAGGATTGAGCTTCCCGAGTGGAAGTGGGATCGAATTACTATGGATTTTGTTACTGGACTTCCGCTGACTCGGAAGAAGTTCGATATGATATGGGTTATTGTTGATAGGCTGACCAAGTCATCACATTTCATTCTTGTGGCAGTCTCCTATTCTTCTGAGAGGTTCTCTCAGATCTATATTCGGGATATTGTTAGACTTCATAGTGTACCTGTGTCTATCATTTCGGATAGGGGTACGCAGTTTACCTCACTCTTTTAGAGAGTGGTGCAGTGAGAATTGGGTACACGGGTAGATTTGAGCATAATATTTCACCCCCAGATGAACGATCAGTCAGAGTGGACTATTTAAATTTTGGAGGATATGCTCTGAGCTTGTGTTATTGACTTTGGAGGTTCGTGGGATCAGTTCTTGCCTTTAGAGGAGTTTGCCTACAACAACAGCTACCGGTCGAGCATTCAGATGGCTCCTTACGAGGCTTTATATGGTAGGCAGTGCCAGTCTCTGGTTGGATGGTTTGAGCCAGGAGAGGCTCAGTTGCTGGGTACATATTTGGTTTGGGAGGCCTTGGACAAGGTCAAGATCATCCAGGATAGGCTTCGTTCAGCTCAGTCTAGGCAAAAGAGCTATGCAGATTGTAAGGTTCGAGATGCATCTTTCCAGCCTTTTTATATCATAATTAATGGCCCAACAAATTTTGGTTGAGCATTACATATTCTTTTATAGACTTTTGTGTTCTAGAGAGTCACACTGCACGCAGACAACATCCCAAATCGTGGTTAAAGTAGTAATTTTATAAAACGGGTGATGAAGATTAGATTAGAAAGGTACTCTCTATTGATGAATAAGTTTAAAGAATTGAGTTTGAATTTCGAATACTATTTTTATAAAAAAGTTGGTGCGGATATTGTTTAGATTTGTTGAAAAATAGATTGAGCCGAAGTTGAAATTCTCTTTACTATGGTTAATTGAAAACTTGAAAAATAAAAGTCCAACACTAAGGGTTGTTCGAAGATTTGATTTTAGAAATCGGGTTTTTCGAATTTGTTAGTTGTTTGGATTGAGTATTGTTCCAATTGATTGGAAACATCAAGAGGAGTTCAAAACATAAATTTGAAGTGATTTGGAGTAGATTTGAATTAAATTTCAGAAGAGGCTCAAGGAAAGGAAACAAAGTTAGTTTTCGTATAATGGTACATAATATTGTATAATACTTATATGGGTGTATAAACACATTTATACACCTATATACATAATATACATATCTCGTACAAAAGTGTATAAATAAATATAAACGTCTGTAGACGAACTTCTTTTATGATTTTTTATTTACAATTATTGTTCAAAACTTGTCTAACTCTCCACTAAATGACTTTAAATTTTATAAAAAACCTCCTTCGACTATTTCTAATAAGACTAAACAACACCCACTCCAAATTTCTCACAAAATCAAATTTAAAATTTAGACCCACTAATTTAAGCTACTTGAACAATGGTGGATTATCTTAAAAATCTAATTTTCGCCACTTAAATAGATTTGATTTGTTGAACTAATGTTTAAGTCACAGTTATTGATTCAAAAACTGGGTTAGAAGCTTGAAGTTTTAGAAAGAAAAAAATTAGGGATTTCGAAAATATATTTGGAGATGGATGTTGAATCTTAGCTTATTATTTTTGAGCTACAATTTTGCAAAGTTGTATACATGCTATATGGTTGTAGTGTATGTGTGTGAATTGTACCTATGTGTAATTCTCCAGAAACACTAGCCAAAAAAATATTTAAAATATGTATATCAAAAGCATATAATGCAATATGTGTACATATCTCTCTCTATATATATAAATAAATTTATCGATTATTATTTTTGGGAACGGCTAAAAGTATACATTTTTCATTTCTTTTTTCCACTTGATGAAAAGAAAAAAAATAGAAGAATTAACCAAAATAGCCGCATATCCAACCAATTAAATTAAAAATAGCAGTGGAGATATAAAATATGTATAATTTATGTATTTAAATATGTTATTGTATATAATCAACATATAGTTTATGTAAATGGATAGAAAAAGTAAACAATAAATACGACCGGCTATTTGTGTAAAGATCCCAAGAAAAATATGGCTTTCAACTAGCCCACCTATCTAGCCCAACCCAAATATAAGCCCAAAAGTGGTTACTTCTAGTTCTAGAAAGCTTTGAGTACAGGAAATATAGATAAGTAAAAGCAAATAATATAAAAGTAGAGTTAATAATCAAACTACAGATGGCATTAAGATTCTCAGCAATAGCATCATCAAGTCTAGTACGTCGTCGATTGCCCATAGTAGGCGCCTTCTGTGTTCTTACTTTTGGTCTCTCTAATTTTTCAATACAAAGTCTTACTAAAACCGGTTCTGCTCACTCGCTTCCCTTTCCCCCTCTCTTACGGTAATTCTCATTTCTCTTGCAATTTTTTATTTTTATTTTTTATAATCAGAATCTTGAATTAGTTTGTGAGTTTTTGAGGAAAAGAATATTTTGTTTGTTTAATGTTTTAGGTCGAAATTAAGAGAGAGTACGAGTGTTAGTAATAGCATCAGAATGGAAGGAAGCAACAAGATTGTTCCCAGCATTGTTGTCTATGTCACTGTTCCTAATAAAGAATTGGGTTTGTCTTACTATTATTTCTTCTGCTATTCAATTTATAATCTTTTGGTGGTTTTGGTATTTCAGTTACTTAGGTACTTGGGTTTTATGTACTTTAGATGTTAATAGATAATTTGATAAGTGTTGTTTATGATCATCTTATGAAATGGTAAATCAGGTTGGGGTTTTAGCTGAAATATGATCTCTGTCGACATATTAAGACCTCGTTTGTTTGCACTTAATGGATGTCTGAATCTTAATAATTCAGATCTCAGACATTAAGTGCTTTAAAGTCTGAATCTTGATTATTCAGATCTTAATCTTTAAATGTGTTTGTTTTTTTACTTCAATACCACTTAATGGATCTAAATAGGTCTGTATGATTAAGATCTATAATAGAGACTTAGTTTTATTAAGATGCTATTACATATTCATTATTAACTGCCGCCACCACCTACCATTATCAACTACCACCATGCCGCCGCCACCACCACCACGCCACCATCATCCTTAATTACAGCCTCCATTATTGACCATCACCACCTACTAGCCCCACCACTCCGACTACCATCATTCTCACCCACAATCAACACTCATCCGCCTCAACTACCACAACTGACTATCCCATCTCCATCAACAACTACAGTCGACATTGCCCATCATTATAATCTACTGTTAATATATTGTACTTGTAATATAATTATGGAAATATAAATGAATATAAACATAAATGAACATAAACAGAAATGACAGAAAACAAATTTGAGCCCACTGAAATCACAGTGTTTCCTTAAGGAATTTTATCCCTTCTAGTACCCAAAGTTATAGATTATTTCCTCCCAGGATAGAACGAATTACACACTGGTGTAGTAGTACTTCAAACCTCATTGTTTCAGCGAACACAAAGTTCGGTAGCAAATCACACTTACTTTTGCTTTGTTTGATGCTAAAAGTATGCAGAAGAAGGAGAGAAGACTCATAAAATCGTAGTGAAATTCTGAGCAGAATAGTGTTGTATTTATAGCTAAAGTTGGGCTGAAATCTGAATAGGTGCAACTCTTCAGAATGGTTGTTTATGCAAAACAACGGCAACATAAATGTCATTACATAAATGGCCATTTACTCAATAATAAAGAGGGAAAATTGATGAAGGTAGTTAATTTTCTGTTACCAAAACAGAAAAACGGATTGGATTTAATATTAATATTTTGTTATTAAAATAAATATTTAATAACATTTCTTGTAATATTTTACTATTAACAAATAAATTTGGTCCAAAAAGTTAATCAATC
The DNA here is from genome assembly GCA_026770625.1 of Nicotiana glauca. Lineage (NCBI taxonomy): Eukaryota > Viridiplantae > Streptophyta > Magnoliopsida > Solanales > Solanaceae > Nicotiana > Nicotiana glauca. Next base: position 52,241 of record MU778467.1, read on the forward strand.
AATCGATCATTTGACCGAATCCGAATCCGAATCCGAATCCGAATTCGAATCCGAATTCGAATCCGAATACGAAGCCGAGCCGAGCGAGCTCGACGACGACGGCGTGAGGCTTGCCTTCTTCTCAACTCTTTAAGATCTAGAAGAAGAGCAATTGCTTATATATCCATAAAAAATCTCTTCCTCTTCCAATATGGGACAATGTTCATTTACCAAGAGGGAACTTAAAATTTTACTCAAAAAATTCATTTTTCTCCATTTCTCATTCACCCTCTTTTAACTATTTAATATATTAATTAAATACATAAAAAACCCAACAATCCCCCACATGAATGGGGAATGGCTATATCACGGAAGTATGCATGAAAAACTATGTGATTAGCAAGCAAGGATTAATTGCATCTGGATACGTAGGTTTCCCTTTGAACTTTCCGTAGTGAACTTATGTCGGATATACTCGATCAATCGGTAGATTTGATATCTTTGAACCGTCGAACTTTGGTGTATACCTATAGACAACCACAAGTCACACAACCAATCCTTAACCGTTTTTGGCTCTCATTGTTGTGTTCGTTTCAGCCATGAACACCGCCTGGTTTCATAAGTGCGTAGAGAATTGGCCTTACGAAATTCTCCTTGAAGCGGCTAACACTTCACACTTACATAGGTGATTTCTAAACGTGTCATCCCGTAGATACACTATTTGATATACCTTGTATCAAATTTAGAAATCATTAGAAAGCCTTAATGCTTTATTCTTGGTATTGAACATTGTCTCATCACGAGAATGGACCAAAAGTTTATTTGACAATGTTGAACCGTCATTAATGACTTTGTTTGATCTCCTTGAACTTAGATCTTGGGATCTCCAATCTTCTAGGTAGAGTTACCGCCACTATGACTTGTTCTCGGCCACAGTCTCATTCCCCTTGATGATTTCTCAACTACCTATCTAGTTAGGCCTTTTGTAAGTGGATCCGACACATTATCGCTTGACTTTACATAGTCAATCGTAAGAATTCTTCTAGAGAGTAATTGTCTAACAGTTTTATGTTTTCGTCGTATATGATGAGATTTACCGTTATACATAACGCTCCCAGCCCTTCCAATTGCCGTTTGACTATCATAATGTATGCATATTGGTGCCAACGGTTTGGGCCAAAATAGAATATCTTCCAAAAAATTCCGGAGCCATTCATCTTCTTCACCGGCTTTATCCAAGGCAATGAACTCAACCTCCATTGTAGAGCGGGCAATACAAGTTTGTTTGGACGACTTCCAAGATACCGCTCCTCCACCAATAGTGAATACATATCCACTTGTGGACTTGGAATCAGTTGATCCGGTGATCCAATTTGCATCACAGTATCCCTCAATGACCGCAGGATATTTACTGTAGTGCAAAGCAAAGTCCTGGGTATGTATTAAATACCCCAAAACTCGTTTCATGGCCATCCAATGAGATTGACCTGGATTGCTCGTATATCGACTCAATTTACTTATAGCACAAGCTATATCTGGTCGTGTACAATTCATGATGTACATTAAGCAACCCAACACACGAGCATAATCCAATTGTGATATGTTTTGGCCTTTGTTCTTTGCCAATGCAAGATTCACATCAATTGGAGTCTTTGCAACTTTAAAGTCCAAGTGCTTGAATTTTTTCCAAGTATTGTCTTAATATAATGAGATTGTGAAGATGCCAGTCCTTGAGAAGTCTTATGGATCTTAATTCCCAGAATTAAATCAGCAACTCCCAAGTCTTTCATATCAAACTTGCTAGTTAGCATACGCTTAGTAGCATTTATGTTGGCAATGTCATTACTCATTATGAGCATATCATCCACATATAAGCAAACAATGACTATGTTATTTGTAACATTTTTAATGTACACACATTTATCACATTCATTTATCTTAAATCCATGTGACAACATTGTTTGGTCAAATTTCGCATGCCATTGTTTGGATGCTTGTTTTAATCCATAAAGGGATTTAACAAGTCTACGGACCTTCTTTTCTTTATCTGGAACCACAAACCCTTCAGGTTGTTCCATGTAGATTTCTTCCTCCAACTCTCCATTTAAGAAGGCCGTCTTAACATCCATTTGATGAATTTCAAGACCATAAACTGCAGCTAATGCTACTAACGTTCGTATGGACGTAATTCTTGTAACTGGAGAGTATATATCAAAGTAGTCAAGACCTTCTCGTTGTTTATACCCTTTGACCACAAGTCTTGCCATATATTTGTCAATAGTGCCATCATCTTTCATTTTCCTCTTAAAGATACATTTGAAACCCAACGGTTTATTTCTAGGAGGAAGATCAACCAATTCCCATGTATGGTTGTTCAATATGGATTCTATTTCACTATTGACTGCCTCTTTCCATAACACTAATTCCAAAGAAGACATAGCTTCTTTAAATGTTTGAGGCTCATTTTCCAATAAGAAAGTTACAAAATCTGGTCCAAATGAAGTTGACGTTCTTTGACGTTTACTACGTCTTGGATCCTCCTGGTTAAGTGTACTTTCTTTTGTTTCTTCCCGAGGTCGTTTAGATCCTTCACCAATCGACTTACATTCCTTTTTATACAAATATATATTTTCAAAGAACTTAGCATTATCTGATTCTTTAACCGTATTATTATGAATGTCGGGATTTTCTGATTTATGAACCAGAAATCGATATGCTTTACTATTAGTCGCATATCTTATGAAAACACAATCAATGGTTTTCGGTCCTATTTTTACCCTTTTGGGTTTAGGAACTTGCACTTTTGCCAAACACCCCTACACTTTAAAATAATTCAAGTTGAGCTTCCTTCCTTTCCATTTTTCATATGGAATGGATTGTGTTTTGCTACGGGGTACTTGATTTAGTATTCGGCTAGCCGTAAGAATGGCTTCCCCCACAAGTTTTGTGGTAAACCAGAACTTATCAATAATGCGTTCATCATCTCCTTTAATGAACGATTCTTTCTTTCTGCAATCCCATTAGAACGGGGTGTGTAAGGGGCCGTTGTTTGATGAATATTTTCATATTCTTAACATATTTGTTCAAAAGGAGATTTATATTCACCACCCCTATCACTTCTTATCATTTTGATTTTCTTGTTAAGTTGCGTTTCAACTTCATTTTTGTATTGCTTGAATGCGTCTATTGCTTCATCTTTACTATTAAGTAAACATAGCAATATCGAGTACTATCGTCAATAAAAGTTATGAACTACTTCTTTTCACCGCGAGATGGTATTGACTTCATGTCACAAATATATGTGTGAATTAAGTCTAAATAATTTGAATTACATACTTATATTCCACACATACTTTACATTTTGATTTGTCACATTCAAACTTGGGCAATACTTCCAAATTAATCATTTTCCGTAAGGTTTTATAATTGACATGACCCAAACGTATATGCCATAATTCATTTGACTCAAGTAAGTAAGACGAAGCTGAAATTTTATTATTATTTTCATCAACCATTACATTCAGCTTGAAAAGGCCTTCAGTGGGATAACCTTTTCCTACAAACATTTCATTCTTACTTATTACAACCTTATCGGAAACAAAAACACATTTAAAATCATTCTTAACAAGAAGTCCAGTAGAGACTAAATTCTTCCTAATCTCGGGAACATGAAGGACGTTGTTCAAAGTTTCTACTTTGCCGGAAGTCATTTTGAGAAATATCTTCCCACATCCTTCAATCTTGGCCTTTGAAGCATTTCCCGTAGAAATCGTCTCATCGGGTCCAGCAGGAGCATAGGTAGCAAAAGTTTCTCTAACTGCACAAACATGGCGAGTGGCTCCAGAATCAATCCACCACTCTTTAGGATTGCCTACCAAGTTGCATTCGGAAAGCATGACACATAAGTCATCAACATCATCATGTTTTTCAACCATGTTTGCTTGACCCTTCTTCTTGTCTTTCTTCGGAGCACGACACTCTGTAGATTTGTGTCCAGTTTTTCCACAGTTGTAGCAGTTTCCACTGAATCGCTTCTTGCTTGGGTTGTATTTTGGTCAAGAAGCCTTTTTCCTCTTTTTGTTCTCTTCAACAATATTTGCTCACATTATTGTTGAGTTTCCACGGCTTCTCTTTTCAGCAGCTTTGTTGTCCTCTTTAATTCTCAACCGAACAATGAGATCTTCAAGGGACATATCCTTGCATTTGTGTTTCAAGTAGTTTTTGAAGTCCTTCCACAAATGAGGCAAATTCTCAATCATCGCTGCTACTTGAAATGCTTCATTGATGACAAGACCTTCAATGAAATTTTTGTTAGTAACAATACTAAGATTACTACTTTGAACATCAATATTAATTTGATTTATACCTTCAGCAAGGAGATCGTGAATAATCACTTGTAATTCCTGGACTTGGGTAATAACAGACTTGCTATCTACCATTTTGTAGTCCAAAACTTTGCAGCGACAAACTTTTTCAACCCGGCATCTTCGGTTTTATATTTCTTTTCAAGCGCAGTCCATAGTTCCTTTGACGTTTCCACGCCACTGTAGACGTTATACAAAGCATCCTCCAGCCCGCTTAGAATATAATTCTTGCGCAAAAAATTTGAATGCTTCCACGCCTCAATCACGAGAAAGCGTTCAGCTTCTGGATTTTCATCGGACAGTACATGAACATCTTCCTTGATGAACTTCTCGAGACTTAGAGTATTCGAATAAAAGAACATCTTTTGTTGCCAGCGCTTGAAATCAATCCCGGAAAATTTTTCGGGTTTCTCCTCCGGTGCCAATGTTGCCGGTGTCGTTCGACTTGTTGAGGCATTGGAAGTCACCATTGGAACAGCTTGGTTCTCATTCTCATTAGTCATTTATGTAAAAGAATGGCACAAACGTTAAAATCACTTAGATTTTAGTAGAAATAGTAAGTACAAATACAGAAAATATATTAAATTCCTTAAGTTTGTTAGTAAACTGTACTTGTAATATAATTCTGGAAATATAAATGAATATAAACAGAAATGACAAGAAAACAAATTTGAGCCCACTGAATTCACAGTGTTTTTTTAAGGAATTTAATCCCCTTCTAGTACCCAAGATTATGGATTATTTCCTCCTAGGATAGAACGAATTACACACTGGTGTAATGGTACTTCAAACCCCTGTGTTTCAGCGAACACAAAGTTCGGTAGCAAATCACACTTTTGCTTTGTTTGATGCTAAAAGTATGCAGAAGAAGGAGAGAAAACTCAGAAAATCGTAGTGAAATTCTGAGCAGAATAGTGTTGTATTTATGGCCAAAGTTGGGATGAAATTTGAAGAGGTGCAACTCTTCAGAATGGTTATTTGTGCAAAACGGCCACAACATAAATGTCATTACATAAATGACCATTTACTCAACAATAAAGAGGGAAAATTGAAGAGGGTAGTTAATTTTTTGTTACCAAAATAGAAAAACGGATTGGATTTAATATTAATATTCTGTTATTAAAGTAAATATTTAATAACATTTCTGTTAATATTTTACTATTAACAAATAAATTTGGTCCAAAAAGTTAATCAATTAATCGATCATTAGACCAAATCTGAATCCGAAGCCGAGCCGAGCAAGCGACGACGACGATGACGGCGCGAGGCTTGCCTTCTTCTCAACTCTTTAAGAGCTAGAAGAAGAGCAATTGCTTACATACCCATAAAAAACCTCTTCTTTTTCCAACATGGGACAATGTCCATTTACCGGGAACTTAAAATTTCACTCAAAAATTTCATTTTCCTCCATTTCCTATTCACCATCTTTTAAGTATTTAATATATTAATTAAATACATAAAAAACCTAACACCTACCACCACCCACCCACCACCTCCTTATTCATAACTACTACCACCACCCGACATTATTAACTATCACCACCCCCACCACCACCCTCAATCACAATCGCCACCATTACCAATCACTATTAACTGCTAGCACGAACCACCATCATCAACCAAAACTACAACCAACCACCGCCTCTAATCGACATTCACCCGTTAGCCATCACCACCAACAACTATCATATTTTAAAAAACTATATCTTTTATTGATAGAATATTAGATTAGTTAGTATTTTATTTGAATTTTATGTTTATTAATTTTCAAATAAAGATCAATTTTATACATTCAGATGTTAAAATCAAATAGTCTTAATTATTTGTATTTAGATCTTAATACATATCTTAATCTATTCGGATGTGTGTTTAGATTCAGATGTCTTAATCTTAATACACATCTTGATATTCAGATGTGTATTCAGATTCAGACTTCTTAATCTAAAAAAAAACAAATGAGGCCTACTATAACATTGATCTTGACTCATCGTTATATCTTCATTACAGGATCATATACTATGTGTGGTTTAAGCTCGGTTCTATGGTCTTCCGTTCCTTTTACTTTTTCTTTTTAATGTTCTATGTGGTGTACCTTTAGTTCTATTCTTTGAGAAAAGTTAAAAAGGAAGTAAAAGAAAAGAACTTTTTCGAATTTGAGCTCTAGAATTCATGAGTCTTGGTCATTGTGTTAGCGAAAAGAGAACCGGCATTATAATATTGTACTTGTATCAAAGTTCCAAAAGTCACCTAGGATGATCGAAAAGATTGATAGTTGGATAATCTGAGCTTAAGAGCTGCTACTGTTGTCTAAACAAATACTGTATTTATTATCTGTCCAAATGTACAAATTTTAAACATATTACAAAAAGATGATTTCAGAATAAATGTCCCTAAATTTTCAAGGATGCTGCCTTTATGATTGCTTTTGTAATCTCAGTGATTTCTGAAGCTACAGGTGGAAGCTTTAGCATTAATATTTTGGTTTCTGGCTATTTTGCAGGTAAGAAACTAGCAGGTAGCATAGTCAAGGAGAAACTTGCAGCATGTGTTAATCGAGTACCAGGCAAGCACAGCTCCTAATTAGTACTCTATAGCTAATGTAACCTTCATTTTTCTATCTTGCACCGACTGGATGAGCCATTTCTCACAGTATCTTTGCCGTCATTTGGCTGTTTAGAGCTTAGCAATTCAACTTCAGTTCAACATGTTGCTATTACCGCTGTGCTTGAGAAAGTGTGGTTCATCCTTGTTGTCATGAATTGAATTATTGTACAGAGTGCTAATTCCTCGTCATTTCCTAGTCGCACTTAGCATTGGAACTTAGAAGTTTGATTCATGTATTGTCTCATCAGTGATATAAAGCATTATGTTGGTTACAAGATTGTTAACCACGGAGTGTTTAGATCTTTTAGTTTCTTTGTAATGTGTGATAAAGAACTTGGATATATGAACCCAATATATTGCTGTTTCACGCGTTTGCTGCTTGTGGTGTTGCGAGCTTTTGACTAAACTCTCTTTCCAAAGATTGAACCTCATTGAGATGTTGATTGCATGGCTTTTCTTTGATGTGGTTGGGCTGCTACGACGTTGAAAATATTGATGTCCACTCTTCTCGTTTTCTCTTAGAGGAACCAAATTCTCAAAAGATCAATACTATAAATATTTGAAGGGATATGCATTGAAATTTCGCAAAATGTCGTTGCCAACACCAGGGTAATGTAGAATGTGTGTAGGGGACCTTTTTGTTGGACATGTAATCTGATTGGCAAATTGAGAGGAGCGACTTTTAGGGCTTAATTTCTCATTCTAGGGCCTTGTGGCTGGATAAGTCTCTGATAATAGGGAAGAAATTTTGGGTGGAAAGGGTTAAAGACAGTAGGATTTGTTTATTGGTAATGATTTGAATCTAATAGAAGCTAGGAACTAGGAGAGTATCTATAATAACAGAAAAACAGATGCAAGGTGTAAAGAGAACGGCGCTGTTACTGGGGCATGTTCACCGTCATGCATATTTTGAAAGAAAGGTGTAAAGACTAGGTTTGGGGAATTCTCCAGATCCTTTTGATAATTTGGAGTACCACTAAAGGTCATAGTTGCATGATGAATTTGTCTTGCCCTTGTATCATATGTTAGGTTCATCTCTGGTGTTGTTCATTATGTTTGTGGCATTGGTTCAAATTAGTTAACCTTTATTTGGGAAAAAGCTAAAGTGCAAGTTAACCATGCATGTGGCTCTCAGCGTTCACTTACATGTGTAGAAGCCTTCTCGGTGGGAGAGTTACTCGAATGCAAGCAAACATTTATAATTTTGCTGGTCCTTCATTAGCCTTCTTTCCTACGTTGATAACTTTTCACATTATGACAAGTACTTCAAGAAGCTTGTGGATGCATAAGTGAATTGATGTGCTGTGTGTGCAGGCGTCGAATCAGTTTACGAGTGGGAAGGAGAGGTAAGACTCCTCTTCGATCTGGCTCTTCTCCTCCATGTTTCAGTTACCAGACAGTTCAGCTTTGATTAGGACCAATTTTTCTCAATGCGTTATAGGTGTTGTCTTGTTTCCTAAGAATAATTTTGTATTTTTTTTTTTTGGCTATAAACAGGTACAGACTGATTCTGAGGAGCTGCTTATAATCAAGACCAGGGAGTCCCTTTTGGAAGCTCTTACAGAGCATGTGAAGGCCAACCATGAATATGAGTAAGTCTTTACATTTGGCTCTCATTTTGTGCATTGATTAGATAAACTTACAGGTTATCCTTTTTGAATCTGGTTCTAATGTTTAAAAAGGGAATTATAAGGAAGACGGACTTTTCATGTATAATAATATGTGTGCCATTTGATATCTTATCCTTCTATCACCGGTGATAGCCTGCAATTTCTGCTCCAAAAATTTTACATTCATTATTAGTCGTAGTTGCAATAAGCTAATTGTTATCATGCTCAAACATTATTACCTGAGAAGAGGGTGTGGAGACTGCAGACGGAATATTCTGATCCTTTCTTTTGCTTGTTGCTTGCAGTGTTCCTGAAGTGATTGCCATGCCCATAGTTGGTGGCAGCCCCCAGTACCTAGAATGGCTCAAGAACAGCACTAGGGAAAAATGATTAAGCCAAGACAGGCTTGCTCAAGTTTAGCCTCTAGTTATGTTGGACAATGTCCCTTGCTCCCATGTCTAGTGCTTATCAAAGACAAATATTAATGTTTATTTCGCGTTTTTGTCTAATAGTAATTACTCAAAACAGTCAAACTGTGTGGGTAGTCCTGAACTTGATACGAGCTCTTATATCTATCTCAATAATATCTTAAATGCCTGTGTTTTATGACATTGCTTGTTGTATTCCACACAGGTCTACAGTGCTATATTACCTCCTCTGTTTTTGCTTCAAACAGTGTAATACTACTGCTAGATCTCCATGTGGCATGATAAGGAATCCTAGAAAAGATTCATTGAGACTCTCCACGGTCTAAAAAGATACTTGTCCGGGACAAGTAAGACCTTCAGTCTGCGTGCTTGGGAGCTGCTCAAACAAAGAAGAGTCTGGTCCGATCTGAGTTCAGGCACGGCCAGTCCATTTGCTGCTAGGTCCGGAAATGGCGCTGGGCAAGGGTGCCACTATGCCCCTTAGTGACTCGTACAGTCCTTCAACATCCTTTTAAATTATGAATTTGGAGTGCAAACCTAACCAGTGTCTGTTGAATATGAAGTTTATGAAGAACTCGTTGATCTTTTGTTAGGTATCTGTCTCCCAATTTTTCTCATGAGAATAAACTGCTGTGGAGTTATACATGCTTGTACAATGGTGAAGGGACGAGACCCTAAAAAAATTATGGGTACCAGTCTTCTCTTATCCATCGACTACGATTGTAAAAGTAGTATTCACGAACTCTTTATCCTCTTGTTTGAGTTGAAATACTTTGGGGGGTTTGTGTCGAAAAATTGTTTTTATCTGAAGTCGAAGTTGGATCTCTTAGCCTCTTATTCTTTTATTTCTAAGAACTGGATCTCTCTATTTACAGATCAGCAGTATCATCATTTGCAAAATGTGTATTCCATTAAGACACGTTCTCATGATCCATCTTGAAAAACACAGAATTATTCAACCAAAGATCACCTAGGTAGTCATTTTCGTTATTCCAACAAAAACTACAAAGGTAGTCATTATCAAACTAAAAGAGAACATAGTTATAGCACAAAAAGCACATTTAAATTTTTTACAAACTTGAAATAATGCTCTAATCACGATTTGCCCGGGTGCAATATGAGATTAAGTCGTGAAACTTGTAGACTAACTTATAAAGCAGCTATTTGCGGTTAATACCAGAGCTCCAACGTATTATAACAATGTCACAGAGAAACAGGTTGAAGAAACGGAGAGCAACATTCCTTGATTCCTTGCGACAACAAGGAACCAACCACCATGGAAGTTTGTATAAATAGGCATCAAAGCTTCTCGTTTTCTCAGCCCGAAGAAAATATCTAATCATAAAAAGCACACCCATTTAAATTTTCTAATAATAACTCAAGCTTACACAATACCAGGTTTGACTGTTCGCAGCTAAAAAAGGAAAAAGAAATTCTAACGCCAGCAACTGTTACCAACAGAAAAGAAATGCAGAAAATATCGCAAGTTTAACTCCTAGCTTTTCCAAGTTCCATACCACCACAAGTCAAATATCGAATACATAATGTCAAGAGGAGCTGTCCTTTTTCTTATAGGCAAATGACATTTGGAGCCCACCCCTTAAAAGAGATGATGAGTCAGCATACAATCAAGACTCATCCAACTGATCCTGCATTAAGCACATGACGAACAATTAAAGAAAGTTTTATTAAGTAAAGAAATCAAGTTTCAGAGTTAAACTACGAGTTTGCATGTGATGGTGCTTTGTAATGGCAGCTCTCAAAAGAGCACCTACCTGAGCATCTGAGGTCCAAAGTGTGAGATTGTCTCGTAGGAGTTGCATTATGAGGGTGCTATCCTTGTAAGATTCTTCACCTAAAGTGTCCAGCTCAGCTATGGCTTCCTCAAAAGCCTAAACAGGCAGACAAACAAATCAACCAAATGCAATATGATTATGGACCCTCTAACACAACTAGACTAACTGGCGTGTATAATGGAGTAATAGATATATAGAAACTGATGCAAATTGTAAATGATCCATCTGCAGGTTAGCTTCAATTCGAAGAGGGACAAATACAAGGCTCACACTCGTGCCCAACTAGCGCCTTAGGTTAACCTTGACTAGAAGAGCTGCACATGAAAAGCACATAAAATTCATAGCATATCTGCAACAGAAACACCAAATTTTACCTGTTTTGCCATACTACAAGCTTTGTCAGATGAGTTCAGAATCTCAAAGTAGAAGACTGAGAAATTAAGTGCAAGACCCAGCCTTATAGGATGTGTTGGAGGCAGATCTGCTAGTGCAATTTCCTTCAATAATAACAAAGAAAAGAAAATAGAATTAGCAAAACCGAAAGTTCCAACCATATGATGGAACTTTGCGTACAACACCAACTGCAAACATATGAACATTCAAGACTTGACCAACTGTAGAAACCGATAAACACACGCATGCCAGACTAACATTTTTCGAAAATTAACAGTTCAAGAGCCAGATGGAACCAAAACCGAGAAATGAAAACTCCAGGGTAAATCAACTGAATGTCCTCTATACAGTTTTCTAAATACCTGTAGCATAATAAGAAAGCCTTTGCATGTGAAGTTAATTTTGTTATTCATACACCTAATCTCACGACAAGAAAATTGAACCTAGAGGGTTTCTAACTACATCAATGATGCAACTAAAGCTAAACTGGCTTAAGCCTAACCAATGTGCATATCCTTGGATATTCACTAACATTGACCAGTCTACAACTGATCTCCTAACATGCACAGCAAGGACTTCTTATAATTTCAGTCCAATCTTTAATTTCAAACAAGCATAGAGACAATTTGGTGTTGAGAGACCCTTCTTGGATGGAAATGACACTTCAGCTGATACAAATATGAAACACCACACCAGAAAAGCAATATCTAGGAACAAAACAGAGTAAGGCTACAATCTGCAGATCACAAAGCTTTGTCCCTTCATGTCCTCTTAGTTGTCGTAAGTTTTTTATAAGATTCTTAGTTGTCATTCAATGGTCAAAGATGGCAATGCAATGGAACAATCAACTGAAGATGCAGCTTAAACACTCTTCTCGCCACCTATCAACATTTTAGTAAAAGCTATGATGGAAGAAAAAAATGCAACAGAAAAATCGAAATTTACACGCTAATATAAGAATCTCCACCACAATCTCAACTCAAAAGAACTAAATCCAGATCACAATGGCTAAATTTTTACAATCCATATTGAACTCTAAATGCAATTTCAAGATGCATTATCGCCATCTCAACACTAATCCTGCTATCACACAAGTAACTAGGAACACCTAGATGCAATTCATTTCTCACAATTTTATCCATATTAGTTAGGTTAATATATATGTAACAGAAAAAACTAAACTGCAATAGAAAAATCAAACCCTACTCAACATTCTCCACAACAATCTCAACACAAATACAGAAAATCCAGATCAGAATGGCTAAAATTAGTTCTCTATGTTCAAGTCGAAATCTAGCAACAGTTTTCTACATCTACTTCACGATCTATACGATAATCCTACTATCACAACAAGTAATAAAACATACGAGACTTAATTTGCCCTAATCTGAAGAACAGTAAAAAGCACAAACTCAGAACCTAGAAAAAAGTCAACTAAAACAGTACCTGAGCAGCCTTGTAAGAATTCATAGTGTCTTCAGCAGCTTGCTTCCGCTCATCCCCAACCTTAAACTCCGCAAGATACCGGTAATAATCACCTTTCATTTTGAGGTAAAACACCCTCGATTCACCCGTAGAAGCAGACGGCACGAGATTCGATTCAAGCAACTTGAGTATACCAGCACAAACCTCCGTTAACTCATTCTCGACTTTACCTCTGTACTCCTTAACGAGCGACACGTGTTCTTCGTTCTTACGCGATTCCTCTTTCTGCTCAATGGAGGATACGATACGCCACGCGGCACGAAGAGAGCCGATCACGTTTTTGTAAGCGACGGAAAGGAGGTTTCGTTCCTCGACGGTGAGTTCGGCGGCGGGAGTGGAACTGAGGACTAGTTTGTCCATGTACTGGACCATTTCTTCATAGCGTTCGGCTTGTTCGGCGAGCTTCGCTAAGTAGAGGTACTGTTCGCGACTGAGATTGTCTGTGAGCAGAGCCGCCATTGTTGTTGTACAGAGAGAAAGTTTAGGCGAAAGAAAATGGATTCTCGACAGTGTTTGTGCGTGTGAGAGAGAGAGACTTTTATGTGCTTTTTCTGCCCTTTTTCTTTGGCTTGTTTTGATTTTTTTGTGAGAATATGCGTGGAGTCGAATAAGTACTTAATTCACGAAAAAGAATTAGCTTGCGTTTGGGTATAGGTTTGCAGATTTGTTTTAGAAAATTTAATTTGGATAAAGTTTGATTTGCTGTTTGGACATTATTTTTTAAAATATATTATACTTTTTTCTTTGAAAAAAAAATGAAATATAATTTAGACCCATAAGTTTTAAAAATTATCGAAAATATTCAATAATACCAAACAAAAAAAACTTACTAATCTTATATATGCATAAACTTCTTCAATCATAAATCATATAATCCTGAACATAGATAGTTTGACACAAAATCATCATTTTTATAATAAACTAGATAATACACTATCCTAAAACCATAACTTAATATTTTAATATGAATTGCTGATAACACAATCACTAGCTATTACAATTCGTCAAATTGTAATAATACTACAAGATTCATCAATTCAAAAAAAAAAAAAATAGTAACTAGCTGGTGGATTAGTTGGGTCATAATAGATGGTGCATTTTTTTTTTTATAAAATACAAAAGTTTGGGTAATTTTTTAAATTGTTAAAAAAAATTCAAAGGTAATATTTTGGACCAAAAACAAGTGTAGAGCTAGTTTTGAGATTTGAAAATTTTTATTTTTAAAATCTACTAAAATATGGATAAAATTTATGAACAAACAAGTTTTGCCAAAAATTTTTTGTGTAAAAGCTGACAAAATCTATGACCAAAAGGGGACTCAATCTATTGTTTCAGTTTATGTGATTTTACTCTGTATGTATGTAAGACAAAAAGAATTAAATTTTTACTTAAAAAGTTAAAAGTTTATATGGGACTTTTAATTTATGTAGCTATAATAAGAGTAAAATGGATAAGATAAGAAAATTTAAAGTTAAATTATATATTTTCAAACGTATTAATGTCTCATTTATTTTTAACGGATTAATAAGAAAAATATACTGTATAAAACTGAAATAGAGAGATTATTAAGTACTTTCAACAACTAAAAAAGAAAAAGATTATGTTAACATCCTCGTGAAAGAAAAGGGGTTTAAGTATTCAAATAACAATTGTCAAATAATAGCGTTATATTAGTCCCCAAATACAAAAGTGTAGGAAATATTGGGTCCACCCATAAGGGGTGCTCTAAGGCCCAATAGGGTTATTAGTTAACCCTAATATTCTCTATATAAGTACACTTAGTGTGTACATTAAAATTGTCTTTCTCTCCAGTATTTCCCACGCGTTCTTTTCTCTCTCAATCAGTAATAAGGGTTTAGACTGTGATATTGGGATTGCTCCAACACACCGTAACAACCATCGCTGACCAATAATTTCAGTCATGGTTCATCCGCTTTTGCTTCTGTTTTACGAAGAACAATTAACTTCTCGTCTTACGATTTACGCGCTATCTAATGTGTTTAGATTAACATGTTTCTTCATTGGTATCAGAGCCATGAGATGGTTTTCTGGTCCGGAACAAAATATAAAATATTTTTTATTTTCTATATGAATGTTAATCCACATGTATTTTCTGTGCTATTAGATGGATGAATCCGTTTAATCTCATCGAGATAATTATATTACTACTTTAATTGAAATTAGTTTTCAAATTTGATAAATAAGAGAGAATAATATATGTGTCAGCTTTCTGTATTCAATGTACAATTGAGATAGTAAATCAAAATACAATACGATTTTATTAAAGATGAGTTTTGTTTTGGAAATTGATTTTTCAAATCTGTCATGTTACTGCCGCCACAATAGTTACACCGTCGTCGTTGGTGGTGTACATAACAAAGAAATTAAGAGAATAAAATGCTTCTTTTTTTTACTGATAGCCATGGAAAAGAATAGAATAGAAGAATTTTTTTTGGTTTCTTCCGCCCGCAATTTGACGTTAACCACCGCTAAAGCCACTGTCGACTACTGTCAAACAGATGGTTACCATCTTCAAAAGCCATCACAGACGGTGGCTTCTCAAACATGTATAGCGGCAGAGAAAGAAAGAAGAGAATAAGTTCTCTTCTCAAAGCCCTAAAAAAAATTTAAAAAGGATTTTTTTTAAGGAATTTGGGCTTGAAACCATATGGGCCTCTTCTTTAAAATTGGCATCATTGAAGACATTGGGTTGAAGGACTACCTTTAAATGTCTTATTTAATAGTTGGGCTAATGATCCACTTTTAATTAGTCTGTAATTTTTGGCAGTATTAAGTAAATGTGCTAAACGCCTATTTCAGTTTACTTAAACATAGTTCTATTTTGTAATAGATTTTAGATTATTAAAATTAGTCTTACGGGATTAATTTTCAGAATATAAATTTAGTATTTATATTCTTTTATGAAATCTATAATTGTTTTATTATCCCAATTGCTTGAAATGTTAATTTGTTTAATATTAAATGTATTTGTTAATTTGTTTAACATGCTTTAAAATGTTAATTTGTTTAACATTATATTTATTTGTTAATTTTTTTAACATGCTTTAAAATGTTAATTTGTTTAACATTATATTTATTTGTTAATTTTTTCAACATGCTTTAAAATATTAATTTGTTTAACATTATATTTATTTGTTAATTTGTTTAACATGCTTGAAAAGTTAATTATTTTTTAAACATTACTTTTGTTAATTAGTCAAGCACATGCTTTATGTTAATTTGTTGGGCATGATATAAATATTAATTAGTTTAATATAAGCAATACTTGTTAGTTTGTTTAAGATGTTTAATATTTTAATTAGTTTGACATTAAAATAAATTTTATGTGAATTTGAATAGCATGTAATAAATGTTAATTAGTTTGATATTAATTTTATTTACATGCTAATATAAGTTATTTGTTAACTTATTATCCACATGGGATTGTAAAATCATGATTAGATAATTATGTTCAAACATGATTAAGACGCTTAGCTAGATAATTGAATAGGTTTATTTTCATGATATTTTAATTTTTGGACGATGATTGGGAACATAGTGAACTTTCGATTCCATAATTAATATATGTGTTTATTAACTCAACCAATTAATGCTTAGTGTCATAATATGTATGTATGTAGAACATCGTGCCTTGTGTTATTTTTTTTCATGATCCTCATTTTATTTTTTATTTTGTTAAAGAATGACTACTGCTTCGAAAAACATTGTTGCTGAGCTCAACAAAGGGTTGAAACTCAATGGTGACAATTATGAAACCTAGAGCTTGAAAGTCTAGTATGTACTAGAGGAGCAAGGCTCTGGAGGCCATCAACAATGTCATGATCCTGAGGAATGCAACACTGCTCAGCATAGGCGTGAGCATGAAGCCTATGACAGTTGGAAGAAAAAGAACTCCATTGCTCGCATTACGTTATTGAGCACCTTAGATGATGACATTCTAAGGGAGTTTAAAGATCACCAAAGAGCTATGGATCTTTGGTATGCTTTGAGGAAAAGGTTTGGTACATGTTCCACTGCAAGGCTGAGATCCTTAACGATCAAATTTGACTCATATAAGAAACGCCCAGAACATTCAATGAAAATGAATATTGAGGCAAATGACAAATATGATCGGGGAGTTGAAATATTCTGGTCATGTGTTGACTGATGAACAACAAATTAAGTTGTCATACGTTTTTTACCTAGTTCTTGGGATCATATGAAAATGCATTTGACCCATAATGAGCGAATGACAACTCTGGAAGATGTTCTGAGACACCTTGAGTTAGAGGAGGAACGACTTAAGGCTGCAAAGCCAATAGCTGAGTTGCACGTGGCAACAACCTCCAAAATCAAGAGTGATTCAAAGAAAAGGAACTGGGAAAGAAGAGAGGGTCACCTCAAGTTCAACCTGCTAAAAGAGCAAAGATTGAAAAAGGCAAGAACAGACGTCCCAAAACTGTGAAAGTTGCTAAAGTGAAATGCTATAATTGTGACAAGAAGGGTCACTATGTTATAGATTTCTCTGAGCCTCCTAGAAAGGTATTTCACGATGCTCGAATTAGTGAACTTTGTATTTCTAGTTCTATTTTTCTAACTGAATCTAATCCTTTGTGGATTGTAGACTCGGGAGTAACAAACCACATAGCCTGGGAACGCAGTGCCTTTGTTGAATTTCGGCGAGTTCCACATGGAGAAAAGTGTATATATGTATGCAACAATAATAAAGTTGTTGTTGAAGGGATCGATACATACAAGTTAGTCCTACGTGGTGGTCGAGACCTAATACTACACGATGTTCTCTTTGTACTAACAATTCACTGGAATGTTATTTCAGTTTCAGTTTTGCCTAAGTTAGGATTTGACTTGTTTTGTCATGGCAATTCTGCCAAGTTGACTTATGGTTCAACTTTATTTGGTTTTAGTCATGTGACCGGAGTTTTAATTATTATGGATTTGGATTATGATTCATTTAATAATAATGCTAGTTTTTCTATATTTGTTTCTTCACATAAATATAATGGAGATGTAAACATATGTCATGCTAGACTTGGTCATATTTGCCAACTAAGAATGCAAAGGTTAGCAAAACAAGGTTTGCTTTCCAGCATTGAACATGTGGAATTGTCCGCTTGTGAAAATTGTCTAGCTGGAAAATCTGCAATAAAACCTTTTGGTCAGGCAACTAGAGCCAAATATCATTTGCAATTAGTCCATTAGGACATCTGTGGACCTATGAATGTTAGGGATAGGCGTGGAGCAAGTTATTTCATCACATTTATTAATGATTTTACCCGTTTCGGTTATGTCTATTTGATTTCCCATAAATCAGAAATAATAAGTTGCTTCAAAAGCTATATGAGCTTAGTGGAAAATCAATTTGACAAGAAGATAAAAGCTCTTCGAACTAATCATGGTCGTGAATATTTATCAACTCAGTTTAATAATTTATGTGGTGAAAAGGGAATAGTTTATCAGTTCACTATCCCAAATACTCCACAACAAAATGGAATTGCGGAGACAAGAAACAAAATGCTCCTAGAAATGGTTAGGTCAATAATGGCACAAGTTAACCTCCCAATTAGTTACTGTGGTGATGCGTTGCTTACTGCTACCTTTGTACTTAACTGAGTGCCTACAAAATCAGTTACTACCACTCCATATGAGTTATGGATTGGAAGACAACCTGACCTAAGTATATTAAGACCTTGGGGTTGTGCTTCCTATGCACATGATTCCTCTCACAAATATGGCAAATTAGGCCCGAGGGGAAAGATAAGTATCTTTATAAGATACTCTGAAACCTCAAAGGGTTATGTGTTTATAGGTCAACAAGACAGTGGGAGTGTAACTGAGTTTGAATCACGAGATGTCACATTCTTAGAGGATGAGTTCCCTAAGAAGGGAGAGGTAGGTCAATACCTAACCTTATTTGAGATAATGGATCAAGAAGTACAGGGATCACTTCATTCGAGTGGGAGAATTTTAGCAAATGGTGAATTAGTTTCTCATCAAAGACCTCCTTCATCATCGGATGTGAGTGAGAGTAATCCTTCTACTTTTAGTGGAAGTGACCAAATGGATATTGCTCCAAGTGGGAGCGAGATGGTCACATATCTTGTTTCAAGTGGGAGCAGGATGAATGATCTTGATCCGAGTGGGAGAAACATTGATCCAAATGGGAACAATGATGAATCACAAGTAAGATGTGGTTCTCGTAAAAAGATTCCCCGCCAACGATTTGATGTTGAAGGCAGAGAACTATTTATGATGCTCCTACAAGAAGAAAACGAGCCTAAAAATGTAAAATAGGCTCTCTCATTCCCTTCTAAGGATAAATGGACAAAAGCAATGGAAGACGAATTGCAGTCTATGAGAGTCAACAAAGTTTGGGAACTAGTTGACCTCCCTGAAAGACGCAAAGCAATTGGGAGCAAATGGGTTCTCAAAATTAAGCACAAGGCTGATGGCTTAGTTGAGAGATTTAAGGCTCGGCTGGTGGCGAAAGGTTATAAACAACAGAAAGGAATAGACTACGAAGAGACTTTCTCGCATGTTGTACGATTTACCTCGGTTCGCCTGGTTCTAGTTATTGTTGCAAGCCTGAATTTTGAATTACATCAAATGGATGTAAAGACTGCCTTTCTCAATGGAGAACTAGATGAAGAAATCTATATGGAACAACCTGAGTGGTTCATTAAAAAGGGCCACGAACAAAAGGTTTGTAGACTTTTGAAGTCTATTTATGGCCTCAAACAATCTTCAAGGCAGTGGTATATACATTTTCAAAATGTTCTTGTATCCAATTGTTTTACCATGATGGATGAAGACCATTGCGTTTATACCAAGAGATCAAGAAACAAGCTTGTCATTTTAACATTGTATGTAGATGACATACTTATAGCTGGAAATGATAAGGAGTTTATAACCGAGATAAAGTCATGGTTATCATCCCAATTTGAGATGAAAGATATGGGTGAAGCTGCATATATTCTTGGAGTTAAGATTTCGAGAGATCGTCCAAAGAAACTATTGTATCTCTCACAGGAGAATTACATTAGAAAAGTTCTTGAATGATTTAATATGAAAAATAGCATCCTAGTTGAAAATCCTATCAGTAAAGGCCATACCTTGGGAAGTCAGATGTGTCCTAAGACTTCTGAGGAGACAGAAAGAATGAGCCGAGTTCCTTATAGGAGCACAGTCGAAAGTCTAATGTATGCTATGGTATGTACTAGACATGATATCTGTCAAGTAGTTGGCTTGGTAAGTAGATATCAGACCGACCCAGGTTCAGCACATTGGCAAGCAGTAAAGAGGATCATGACATATCTAAATGGAACTGCTGATTATGCCCTTTGTTATCAAGGCGGCAAGGATCTGCGATTAGTTGGATACAGTGATGTTGACCATGGAGGAGATCTAGACGAGAGGAAGTCTACCTCAGGATATGTATTCTTACTCAGTGATGGGGACATATCATGGAGTAGTAAGAAAAATCACGTGTATCACTATCTACGATGGAATCCGAATATGTGGCTCTAGCATCAGCAACACAAGAAGTTGTTTGGTTGAAAAAGTTCTTGGAGCACTTGTTAGATATTGCTGAAAATACTGAACCAGTGTTAGTCTACTATGACAGTGAGGCTGCAATATCCTCCACCATGGACCCAAAGTTTCATTGTAAAACCAAACATATAGATATCAAGTATAACTATGCGAGAGACATGGTTAGACACAAAGTAGTGAATGTGAAGTATGTGTCTACAAAAGATATGCTAGCAGGTCCATTGACCAAGCCTTCGTTTAGAGATGCATTTGTGAGACACACTAGGTCTCAAGGCTTGCGTAGACTCTGAGATACTTTATTTTATTATTTACTTTCCCGTGTTCTCAAACTGATGTTCTTTGATTATCAATAAAGTTAATTTACATACATATATATTTTTATTGTTGAATGTTATGTACATTCTTTGTTCATTTTTTATAAGTATGTCGAGTAGACATGAGCTTGGCCTTCTCACACAGGAAACCAACTCCTTATATTAGTGATGTGAGGAGATGAGACATGATCTTAAGCAAAATTATCATAAGGATAATTTGAGAGCTATTCGCTTAAAATTAAAATGTCGCTTAAACAATGACATAAGGTCATTAGGGTGAAAAATGTTCACCTAGTCTACTTTGTGAGCCAGATGTGAGCTAAAAATGATATTGTAGATCAAAGAACTCAAATTTAGTGCGCAACAACAATAACATACTTAGTTAAGGTTTTTTTACTTGTTCATCTGTTTTTTTTTAAATATTTATTGTGAACTTTTATTTTAAAATTAAAAAAAATCTATAACTACTCCATCTAAATTATACATGTGCCATTAAACACGATATTTGAATCTACACTACGTTATAGCAAACAAACAAATCTTTATAATTGCTATATCATTAATTGTGAACACGTAATTTTTGCCCTATAAGTGTATTACTCCCAGAAAACCAAAATAAAATATTTTATTTGTTTTGTGTTGATTTTTGTTGTTATTTTTTCTTATTTGTTTGCATTTGTGTATGCATGTTTATTTGTTTAAATTAATTAAAAAATACAAAAAATATTGCATTTATGACTCAATTCTACAATTAGGAATTAATTAGTATTTTTGTGATTTAGGATTTTAGTTTTGATTAATTAAGAGATAAGAAAAATAAAGATAAAAAGAAGCAAACCGGACTGGGTCGTCCAAATTGAATCGAAGTCCAGGCCCAAGAGCCAGCTTATACCCGGTCCAAACCAACCTGCATCAGAGACACCCAAACGACGTCGCTTTGATCACAGGAGACCTGGGCCGTTGATCTCAAGTTGATCAACGACCAGGATCAATCGTTCCCCAATCCGTCTCACCCGACCCGTTCCCATCTACCACCGACCCAACCCTTCATTAAACCAAACGACCTCGATTTAGATTAGTTCGTTTGATCTCAGCCGTTGGTTATTGTAATCCAACGGCTAGGATTAAAAGATTAATTTTAATACCCAAAAAACCTGGCTTACCCGTTTCATTCACCCCCTTTACTCGTCTCCCTTAGAGACAACGTAACGCTGCCATCACCACCGCATTCCGCCTACTGGAAATTGCCTCACGGCGGTTCCGGTAGGTCAATGACTTCCAGTTTAACACCCTAGAACCACCTTACCTCCCTCTCCTCGAATCCGCTCTTTGTTTTCCTCGAATCACCTCCAATCCCTTCGAATATCAGATCAAAGTTTGCCGGAAAACAAGACTGGCCCAAATGCCTCTACCTTCACACCACAGAACCTCCACGACCTCCCTGTTCCAACCCCGGGCATGGCTTCCCTCGAATCTTAGCCCCTCTCTTCGAATATCAATTTTTTGTCAAGAACCCTAATAGCCGCCACTACCTTCTGGTGAAGGCGCCGACTCCACTCGATCCCAAACTCACACCTGGTCCTCACCTGACCTCCCTCACAACCAAACCAACATTGATTGGGTTTAAATCGAACCCAAACCGTTTGAACCCCAACATGAGCCCCAAGAGCCCTAGAAGAAATTCAAGCCCGTTTTGAAGATTTTGGTGGTTCAATGGGTTTTAGTCGAAATGTTCTCAATTGAGAACATTCGATTAAAGCCTGTTTGGCCTCAAAAATCTCGAGTCCAAGTTAGCCCCAAGCCTGTTTGGTTCCGGATTTCTCTTCTCAAGGTATTCCCTTTTGCTTTCTTTTATCTTTATTCAGTTATCTGTTAGTTTTAGTTTTATTAGTATCTCCATCTCTTCAAGTTATCAATTCTTCTGTTTCTCCTCCTCAAAGCCTTTTTACTTGGGCGTTATTTGTTTTTTGATTGTCGTTGAATGTGTTTGATATAGAATACGTGTTCGCTTCGATTAGCGTCGTCGAATACTTAGTTTTGTATTTCCCTGTTTTGCCCGAAGCCATGAATCACTGACTTATTCGTCGATTATTGTTTATCGATTCATATGCGTTATAATAGATTAAACGAATATCGTCGATTAGTTATATAGTTTGTTTAGAACAATGGGGCAATAATGTCTAAACCAATTAGGTCCAGAATCACTGTTGGATTGAAGCCTTAATTGTTTGTGATTGTAAATTAGGGTTGGAATTGGATATAGCTATTTTAATTTTAATTTAGAAATCAGAAACCAACAGCTAAGTTTCAAAAGTGCATTGCACATGAAAATAGGCTGGTGGAACCTGCTGGACAGCATGGTGTTCCACCAGTTTTTGCCTTCAGGATTTATTTAATAATAAAACCCATACTTAGACATTTTAAAGTGGAAAAAACAGAGGGAATAAGATGGGTTTGATCAGTTCTAAAACATTTTAAAATAGGCTGCAGGGCTGTTTAGTTTTGGATATATAAGAAAGCCATAGAGGGACAGAAAAGGGGACAGACTTTAAGAGAGAGAGAGGTTGAGATACACTCGAATATACACAGCTTTAAGATCAGTTTTAGAAAGCTTTAACCATCAGTTTTTAGAGCCTAAACCATCAGCTTTAGAGTTCTTTTAGCCATCAGTTTTAAGGGTTCTTCTAGCCATCAGTTGGGAGAGCTTTGGAACGATTAGCGAAAAGATTTTAAAGTCAGTCTTAAGCAATCCTGCCCCCATATAACACTGTTTCATTGCTTAAGGTCAGAAACATCTAAGCCTTTCTCTGCTTCTATTTACTTACTTGAGGTTTCAAGTTATCTGAAAGTTTTCCTTTGAGCTATTTGGGTCTATTTATTGCTGCTGTCTGGTTTCCTGAAGTTGTTGTTTGGTTGCTTTGAATTCCCTATTTGGTTCAAATCATTCCTGGAATTTCTTGCTATCTTTGGCTATTGGTTCTTTGGTCTTTTGCTGGAATCTGTCTTGCTGCTTGTTGTTATTTGCTGTTGCTGTTTGAGCTACTACATTACTGGTCTCTACCTTCCTCATTTCTGAATTTTTCAAATTCCAGGTACACATTTGTTACACTGGTATACAATGTAGCCGAAGTTCGAAGCATGAATAAAGTGAAGCTTTATAGCTCGAAGCCGCTTAGTCGCATCTTCATATATTTAGTTATATCCATATGCTAGTTATTTGTTCATTCGAGTCATGTGAGTAGTCTGTAAATGTATAAATAAATTCTGATCGGTAGTAGTCTGAGCTTGTGAGTTCATTCCCATGTATGCTAGCTAGAAAAACCAATGATGTAGTATCCATGCACTGCCATCTGTAGTTTATTTCTTTATAGCCCATTTAAATGCATATCAAGTACTAAGGTTAAATAATTAGTTAGTTTATACTCTTTGGTTCATTTAGTCCCGTAAAAACAGTTTCCCTCAACATCAATCTCGTTTCAGCCGTATTACGAATTTAAACGTGGATAACGCCATGTAGTCGGCTCAAATCAGCATAGGATGGCCCAGTCCCTGCTTTTCACGTTGGACCTGGGCCTATAAATGTTAAATGGAGTCCTGTTTAGTTCATTTCAGACTCTAACAAGTCATGTTCACAATACAACTACAAATAACTCGAAGTATGGGATGTTACTTCTCATTTTCACGTTTAGAGAGGAAACAATGTAGGATACAAAAACATGTATACTTAGGGCCCGAGTCCAGGTTGAAATTAGACCTATTTGTTTAAAGGTCGAAAGGTACAATTTTAACTTAATAAAAGCGGTTCTAAATTGATTGAAGGCACATAGGTTATAACATGTATAAAATCAGATATTTTTGCCATTTACAATAGTTTAAGCGACCGTGCTAGAACCACGGGATTCAGGGGTGCCTAACACCTTCCCTCGGGTCAACAGAATTCCTTACTTAGAATTTCTGGTTCGCAGACTTCATTTGGAAAGTCGAAATTTCCTCGATTCGGGATTTAAATAAATCGGTGACTTGGGACACC